>JAWWTY010000001.1:118283217-118298580 GCA_035222235.1 Margarornis squamiger
TGGTTGAAATTCAACTATGGCTCTATTCTTTGCCATTTTTATGTTAACTGCTGGCAAAGTTTCTGACTATTTGAACTATAGAAGTGAAGGTAAGTGCAAGATAATGAGTAACTTTGAGCTAAATATCCTGTGGAATACTCACTAGAGGTTTCCATTTTGATTTTATCGTTCCCTGTTTATAATTCTAGAAATGCAATAGCTGCTCTATGAAAATAATTTAGTATGCTTGCATTTCTTTTGCCAACATGCAGGATCTACTCTGCTACATGAATGCAGATGTGATGACTGAAAGTGCTGGCATGTTTGCAGAGTGGTTTAGAAATGTCTACAAGAATTGTTGTAGATCAAGGCCATTGTTCATACAGTGGGAAGGTAAAGACTCAGTATTGTTGCTGGAGACGTGCATAAGAGTAAATGATGTGATAACAGAGAGCTGTACAGTTAGCCTTCGAGAGAAAGATTAAGTAAGATCCAGGTCTTACTTTAAACAAGCTTGGTTGAATTCGGTAAGAAATGTAAAATACACACTTAGTGCTGAGGGAGACTGATTTTTAGAGTAATTTGCCTAGAGACTGATAGTGGATCCTTCAATTTTCAGTATTAACATTAATTTCTGGATGTCACTTTTCAAAAGATGCTTTTTATTTCTAGTAGAGGTTGGGGCAGTGATGCTGATCATGTGGTTTATTTTACCTTTTAAATTCATGTTTATGCTTTGTAGTTGTATAGTTGGCTTGAATATATCCCACCCGATGGGAATGAACACAGTCAATTCCCTAATGTCCATAAAGGCCAGGTTAACATTGCTGCAGCTAACATTGCTACTGACTTCCTATATATTCCTTTTGCTTGTACTTCTGCCTCAGAATGATCCCAAGGCCTGACTGAAAATCGTATTTATGTATTATCGTCCAGCACAGACCATGTTGCACATTTGAACATTTGTGATTTCTTTGGATTCATTTAGATTTCATGAACCTTCAGAAACCTTAATCCTTCTGGTATAGAGCCCTTGGTCTTTTCTACGGTCAGAACTGGGAAGCATAAAGGGAATTCCATAAAGAAAAACTTCCTCATGCAATGTATAGTTAAGCTATGGAACTCCTTCCTACAGCGTGTAGGAACCACACCCTACAGCATGTTGGCCATGTTGAAAGTTTATGTGAGTTCAAGGAGCAAGTGGATACATTCATGAATGAGAAATCCATCAAGGATTGTTCAATAAAAAGACAGCTTCTTGCTTAGAAGATCCCTGAGTTGTAAATTTTTGAATGTTGAAGTGAGGAATGTATTTACACCCCTTCTGTTCCTCAGATTCAGCTTTAGACCTCTGATTTTGACCACTGTTGAAAGCAATCCTAGGGTTGGTCTTTGATTTGATCACTCTAGCTGTTCTGAGATCCTTACTACTGCTTGCTTTAAGATTTTGAGGGGGATTGTTTTTTTTGTTTGTTTGTTTTGTTTTGTTTTCATTTGGGCTTGCTACAGGAATGGCATCTGAAATGTTCTCATTACTTTGTGTTGACTGCATCAAAGGGGATGGAACCTTCCTGGACTCCGTTACCCAGTGTGACAGGTACACTCCAACTAGTTTTTGCAGTATTTTTTAATCTCATGCAGGCTTCTCTGAGAGGTTTTAGGAGGCAGTGAAACCCTGGAAGGGGCAGATGGGATGCTCTCTGTTAGCTTTCTTCACCCTTCTAACAATGCTGTTCAGGACCCACAGCCTGACATTGCTTCTTCTGATCAGTTCCATTCTTTCAGTTTATTGAGCCTTCCAGTCTGAACAGCTTGTCCTTCTATTTATGCATGGGGCCCTCCAGTACACGCCAGCCCACCCTGCTCCTCTTGCTGTTTTTGCCATCTCCCTTTTGAATTTATTCCCGCTTGCCTCCATACATGGTTCTCTGAGCCATTTTCTCCTTCCTCCTCCCAAAAGGTTGTTCTATTTTCCTTACTACCCTGTCTAGCAGAGTACTCAGGAGCCTGTCATGAAGCTGTGCTTTGCTTTGTTATCCCTTGTGGGTGGAATTATACCTGTAGTGTTTCTGTTTGTGAAATGCTTTTGAATCCGTATGGCACTTTTTTTAGATGGGAGAAAAGTGGTACAGCTGAGGAAAAGCCAAGACCAAGACTGTGCTTCCATGACGAAAAAGACTTGGCAGCAGTAGCAGTCCAAAAATTTCCTCTTTTGGCTGCTTGCTTCCTTTTTCAGGGTGGAAAGCAGAAGGTTTTTTTTAACCTGTTTCATATCACTAATCTTCACAGACTGGCAGCACAAGTAGTTCTATCTGCAACAGAAAGTTAAAATCTGTGTTTTAGGGAGCAAGAAAAGCAACTGAAAAAGGATAGGGCAGGATGGCATTTCTGAGGCCAACAAGGCCACTGAATCCATAGTGTTGTGTCTTGATTAGAACTGAAAACATCAAATGTGAAATTGAAGCTAAATGAATGTGGGTTTGGTTAAATACACTGTGTGATTGTCACTGGTCCTTATGTTAAACCCTTAAAGGGTCCTAAGTGTGTAGTATCTATCCTTAAGTTAAAGAAAAAATTCATTTGCTTAACAGACTTCATTACAGTCAACAGATTTGATTCATTAGAGACAGGAAGAGGGTCTTTCTGCTGCTGTCTCTGGTGTATTCAAAATGGATAGCAAAAGCCTTCAAAATCTGGTAAATGGTCCATGATTAGATATTTTTTTACTGGGAATGCAAAAGGTTTGTCTCTTAATACCAATAAATGCCTCCAGTTATCCTCTCAGATACGTTTGGGTCCCTGTTCAAGATAGTGCAAGTACTAAATCTTCCAAACAGATCATGATAAGTATGTTTTCTTACATGAAAAACTTCTCCGTGCTAAAAGAAATCCATCTGTATACCGATGTTTAGGCCCAAGGAGGAGAAGTGTCTTACTTGGTCAAATGATAAGAGAGGGTCTTGTACTAAACAATGTTCAGTACAGGCAATTTTTCTGAGTATGCCTTATAAAAAATGGACTGAGAACCGCTTCTTCTCCACCTCATCATCTCTAATAACACAGCAGTAATGCTCTAGATTAAATCAAAGAAGATGCAAATTCCAAACTGATTAAAAGAAAACAATGTGTAACAATGTGTTGGTGAGCTAGAGTCCTGTGCTGAGAGTTTGTTTCGTGCTAAGGGATATATTACTTAGAAAGAAGATATTTAGATAACTGGAAATATTCTCTTACAGTAGGACCATGCTTCAGAACATTATGTCAGTGCTTCTGTGAAGGTAGAACCAAAATCTGGCAAGAAACTTTGAAATCAGCTTCTGGGCATTTGTCCTTTTTCTGCTGTTCTTTGCCATTCGTGTAGCCAAATATTCTCTTAACCAGGCAGGTGCTCCTTTTGAAGGCACTGCAATGATTCATATGTTGCTGCAGCAGTTTAGGACAGTGCAGTCTCTTGGCCAGTCTCACCTCCACCCCCCGAAAGCAGTCTCAAAACTGTTGGGAGCTGAGTGAGCAGTAGGTAGACGTTAAAGTTGGCACAGTGATAGTTTTAACCATTACAGCCTGATTGCTAAGACGTGTCAGATTATCTGTGTGCTCTGCCAACTCTTCAATATATGCTTCTCATAAAGATGAACAGTCATCTTGAAATTATCTCTCACTTGAAATGCAATTCTTGGTTTGTGTTTGTGCTTAAGTTCTTTGGTTCTCTTTGGCTTACAGTTCCTCGTCATGCTGGTCCTGTGGGAATAGCTGGGAGTGTCCCTGCAGCAGTGTGTGCAAAGCTCTCAGGAATTTCCGGCATGAGACGTTATGGTCACCGCTCTGTTCTTATAAAACCCAATGTGATTCTCACCACTGGAGGCTTTGGGGAGGAGGATGGACAACACTGCCGCATGAGAAATTTCCATGTGCTGAGGAAGAGTGCAGCCTGTTGGAAAGCTGGCTGTGTGACAAAGAAAAGTCCTGATAAAAGATGGGGTGAGTTCCCATACTGATGACAAGTGTAAGGGAGATACCTTTGTGCTAAAAGTGAAAGAATGTCTAGAAGAAGTGATGTCAGAGCACAGTGATGCTGGCAGTCACAGAGATCTGAGGGTTCTGAATGCTAAATGCTGGGTCCTGCTCTTTGGTCACCACAGCTCCTTGCAATGCTCCAAACTGGGGACAGGGTGACTGGAAAGCTGGAAAAGGCCCTGGAGGTGCTGGTTGACAGGGGCTGAACATGAGTCCAGGTGTGCCCAGGTGGGCAAGAAGGCCAGTGTCACCTGACTGGTACCAGCCATAGTGTGGACACAGGCCCAGGTCAGGGATTGTCCCCCTGTACTGGCACTGCTGAGATCCCTCGAGGGCTGTGTCCAATTCTGGACCCTCATGGAAGAGACATTGAGAGGCTGGAGCTTGTCTAGAAGGGCAATGGAGCTGGGGTAATAGAATCATAGAATGGTTTGGGATGGAAAGAACCTTAAAGATCATCTAGCTCCAACTGATGCCAAGAGCAGGGACACCTTCCACTAGACCAGGTTGCTCCGAGCCCCATCCAGTCTGGCCTTGGAGACTTCCAGGGATGGGGTAGCCAGAGCTTCTCTGGGCAACCTGTGCCAGGGCCTCCCCACCTTCACAGGGAAAAATTCCTGCTTAATATCCCATCTAACCCTGCCCTCTGGCAGTGGGAAGCCATTCCCCCTTGTCCCTCCAGATCCTTGTCCAAAGTCCCTCTCCAGCTCTCTTGGAGCCCCTCTGAACACGAGGAGGGGCTCTAAGGTCTCCCTGGAGCTTTCTCTTTTCAAGGCTGAACAGCCCGTACTCTCTCAGCCTTTCTCCAGAGCAGAGGTCCAGCCCTGTAATCAACTTAGTGGCCTCTGAACTTGTTCCAACAGCTCCATGTCTTTATTGTGCTGGGGGCACTGGAGCTGAACACAGAACTGCAGGTGGGGTCTCAAAAGAGCAGAATAGAGGGGGAGAGTCGCCTCCCTTGACCTGCTGTCCACGCTTCTTTTGTTGCAGCCTGGGACATTGGTTGATTTTCTGAGCTACAAGCTCACACTGCATACTGAGTTTTTTGTCCACAAACACCCCCCCCAAATCCTTCTCCCCAGGGCTGCTCTATATGTTCTACACACAACCTGTATTTCTGCTGGAATTGCCCTGACCCAGGGGCAGGACTTTACACTTGGCCTTGTTGAAAAACATGAGATTGGCACAGTCTCATCTCTTCAGCCTGTCCAAGTCCCTCTGGATGCTCCGTCCCTTCCGTCCAGGCTGTGACTGCACCACACAGCTCTGTGTCATCAGCAAATGTGCTGGGAGTGTCCTTGATCCCACTGTCCCTGTCACCAACAAAGATGTCAAGCAGTTCTGGTCCCAATACCCCTGAGAGACACCATTTATCACTGGTCTCCACTTGGACACCGAGATGCTGACTATGACTCTCTGAGTGAGACCATCCAGCCAACTCCAAGTCCACTAAGTAGTCCATCTGTCAAATCCATGTCTCTCCAGTTTAGAGACTGGATGTTGTGCTCAAGCAGTCTCAAATGCTTTGTACAAGTTCAGGTAGATGACATCTGTTGCCCTCCCCTCATGCACCATTGTTGTAACCCCAACACAGCAACAGCTGAGGGAGGCGGGTGGGCTCAGCCTGGAGAAAAGAAGGCTCAGGGGAACCTTCTTGCTCTCTGCAACTCCCTGACGGGAGGGGGAAGCCAGGTAAGGGTCAGGCTCTGCTCCCTGGGAACAAGGGACCGGATGAGAGGAAGTGGCCTCAAGTTGTGGCAGGGGAGGTTTAGGTTGGATATGGAGAAAAATATCTCCAAGGAAATGGTTGTCCCTGGCACAGGCTGCCCAGGACAGTGGGGGAGTCCACTTCCCTGGAAGGATTTAAAAGCTGTGTAGATGTGGCGCTTGGGATCATAGTTCAGTGGAGACCTTGACGTTGCTGGGGGAATGGTTGGACTCAATGATCTTAAGGGTCTTTGTCAACTGAAATGATTCTATAAATTTCTTGGAAAAAATGTCCATGTGAGCCATGACATTTTGTGTCTTTGCAGGTGAACGTTTATACCATACTCTGTCCTGTCTCTCGGACAGTCTGGCTCTGATGGTAGGAGGACGAACGTCCCCATCAAGTGCAGGCTTGGGAATGTTGTGGCTAAAGTTCCCTGAAACCTATAATCCTTCAGACCCAGCTGACATTGCAGTGGAGCTTGTAAATCTGCAGCCTGCTGCTGAACCGGCAACTTTGCGTTGGAGACACAGCACAACTGAAGTGACATTTAAAGGTAAAAAGCCTGGAAAGAGTAGAAATGGCCGTAGGTATGCAGGACCTTGCACTCGGTCTTGTTGAACTTCATTTTGACCCACTTCTCAAGCCTATCAGTAGGAAAGCAATTAAAAGAGGCTTTGAGATCTTGGCACTTGAAATATGGCAGTTTTGTGTTTTGTATGCTACATAACCCCCAGTGGTAAGTGGGATTGAAACCTAGGGATGTCATCCATTCTGAAAGACTGATTCCTTGAGAACATTTATGACTGAAGTTACTCATGCCTGATCACACCAGAAGGATGTTTTGCTATCTCTGAAGGATATTTTTTTTGGAGCAGTCCTGAGCTCTTTATCCAGAAGTGCCTCAGAAGTGTTACTGTTATAGTAGCAGTTAACAAATACTCGGTAGTTGTAAACAGCTCTAGAATCAGGTCCTGCAACAGCAAGATGAAGGTTGGCCTAGTAAAAGATCCTGACTTTAAGGGGCAAAAACTTAAGCAGTGGCATTCAGGAGGTGAAAGCTGTCCTTTCTTAAGTTGTCCCATTCCTGCCAGCTTGCAGGAATCTCTCCAAGGGGAACAGCAGTTGTTAGTCTGGAGCATACTTTTCAATTGTGGAGCAGTGTTTAATTAAAACTGTAATGTAGTTTAGAGTTCAGCTTTCCAGTCAGAATTTTATATCAAAGAAGGAAATGCGAAATGGGTAAACAGAATTTTATAAATAATACATTGTTTTATGTCTTTGTCAGACTGCATTGTTTCGTCTTATTTTTGCCTTGATGTTGCTTTGTAGCTGAAGGAAGCGACCAGCAGTGGTGTTATTGGCACAGTCCATTCTGAAGCAGTGAAGGGACAGGGCATAGTGCAGTGAACACACGTCCTTGACGTCTACCCACAGTACTTTTGCACCCTTTTTACCACCTTTTTGAAGCTTCCCCATAATAACAAACACACATTCATGTTCTTATGAGGATTTATTGGTATTTCTGAGATGAAGGGATGTCACTGAGCTGCTGTGATTTATGTACTTAGGGTTTTACAGGAGTAATCTTTCCATTGCCTAAAATTTAATTCCCTAAGTCCATTAGGTATATTAGAAAGCATGTTTTCCCCTCTTAATTTTGAGACTAGAGTGTGTGATTTCCACTCTAAACATTCCCGACCTAACACATTCAGAAACCACTTAATGCAAGTGGATGATGTGATCTTCTGAATGACCACAAACATGAAGAATACAGGTTCTTAGTAAAAGTGTTTAGGATGGTGTTTAGCAGGGCTAAGGGTTGAACTTGATGATCTTTATGGGCTCCTGCCAGCTCAGCATATTGTGTGATTCCATGTGTCTTATAAAAGATCTAGGTTCAAGAGTAATTCCACTATCTATGAAACAATGTATTGCATTTATTGCTGAAACCTGGAATTGTTTGTCAGGTTGCAGGATGTCTTACAGAAATAGTATACAGAACTTCTGCCTGATTGCATTAATTGCTTCAGTCTTCAGTCAGCTTCTCTTCTCAGAAATTTTTGGTTTTGTGACATTCCAAATTCTAACTTCTCTTTTCACCTGGTTGTGTATTTCTGTAGGTGAGCAGTACCTGTTTGTGTATGGTGGCTGCTCTGCTCTGGATCCTGTGCTTGGGGATTGGTATTTCTTGGACACTCAAGAACTCTCCAACACTGTGGTAAGAATGTAATCCATGGTGATTTGAGTTAGAGCTGACTTCTAAACATCTTGCTTTTTAGTGGAATACAATCTTCACTGACAGTGCTTGACCACCCTGATAGTACAATGTGAGGGGTTTTTATGTTTAAGTGGATTTTTTTCATATGTCAGTTTGTGCCCATTGCCTCTTGTCCTGTTGCTGGATGCTGCTGAGAACATTCTGTCTCTGTCTTCTTTCACCTCTCCCATCATGGACTTGTTTAGCTGTCGATGCTGGACATTTTTGTGGAAGAATCCTGTTAGAGGCAGTATAAAAAGCTTTTCTAAAATCAAGACCACCCCCACATCAGATATCTTCCCTCAGTCAACTAGATTGCTGGATGTGTCATAAAAGGAAATTGAGTTAAAGAGGACTTCCCCTCTCATGAACCTACTGGTGACTGGTCACGAGCCTGATGTAACCCCATTTACTCTGACTCTTGGAACCCAACCTGTACATGGCACAATTACAGGGTGAGAGATGCATGATTATAAGGAGGTCACAAGCTAAACATGAGTAAGCAGTATCATGCTGTAGGGAGGCCTAAGCTGTGTCTTCAGCTATGTAACCAGGAACATTATCTGTATGACGTGTGAACTGCCCCTTTTCTTTTCTTCAATGTTCCCAGCAAAAGTCTTGCAAAATACCCAGAGCTGATTGCTGAAAAAGAGGTGGACAGTGTGCAATACAGCTGCACAACAAGAGTGACCACATAGCTCACAGGGGAAGGTTTTGAAGGACTTGTAGCTGTTGAGTCTGGAAAAGATTCAAGATAGAAATAAGTCTTCAAATACACAAAATACAGCTGCAGAGAAGACAAATTTGTTCTTCATTTTTACTATGAGTAGTAAGGGAATCATCTGAACACTAAGGAAGGCTGTTGATCGTGAAGTTAGGCTGGCCAAGTGCCTAAAGAGGTGAGAAATTCTTGTCACTGCAGACTTTCATCTATGCAGATGATAACAGATGTAGTTTCATTTACTTTAAGGGAAAGGGATGGACCAGGTGGCCTCCAAATTTTTCTCCACCACTTGCTTGATATGATAGTCCTTTAAACACCTGATCTTACATTTTTCCTTAAGTGCTTGCACTGAAGGGGTTTTTTTCTGCATTTTAGTCCTGCAGTTCAGCCTTTTATCCTGCTCTGTGGTTTGAGCCACTGATCACCTGCTTTGCTGGCCACTACCTTAGTTCATGTGTTTGTAAAGAAACCTGGATTTTTCAGGTGTGTCTCTTGAGCAGAAAGCAGCATGCAAGAATGCGAATAAAGTTACCTGTAATAAATGTGCAGAAATAAACCCTCTAAAGACTGATTATATGAAATATACTGAGGGCCTGAGAAGTATTTGAGATAGTGTAATTGGAAGCTCTTGTACTTAGCAGTCCCTGGAGGAACGTGTGAAGAAAATTGGGAGTCAGAACCACACAGAAAAAAGTAGTTGAAAAGCCTGGACATCAAGAAGATACTTAGCTTGGCAAACTGCAGCCCTGGACTTGTGTTTTTCTAGATTGCTGTTGAGGGTCCAGTCCCAGAAAGGCGCCATTCTCACAGTGCCTGCAGCTGGGAAGGAGGAGTACTGATCGCAGGAGGTCTGGGAGCAGCTGAGCAGCCCTTGGGGTCACTTTTCCTACTGAGGGAGCTTGAACATGGCTTTCAGTGGCAGGCAGTAGAGACACACCCTCCTCTCATCCCAAGGTAAGTAAAAGGCAGTCATAGCATCAGAATAGTTTGATTGATTTGGAAGATACCTTTTAAAGGCCATTTAGTCCATCCTCCCAGCAATGAGTAGGGACATCTTTAACTAGAACAAGTTACTCAGAGCATTCAGCAGTGAATCTTCAGCCAGTCTTACCAACCTTCCCTACTAATGGGGTTCAATCTCCTTTTGAATTCACAGGTATTCACATACTGCACATGTGTATGAAGGAAAGCTTCTGCTCGTCGGTGGAGTGTGGTTTCATGCATCCTCTGTGCCAGGCATCACTGTCATTGACTTAATGACTGGTCTCTGCTTGGACTATGTGATTAATGTGGTAAGTACTGAAATTTCTCTTTCAGGGTAAGAAGTGTTGTATGAAGGAAGGTGGTAACTTTAGGCCTCTTCCTTGAAACTGAGTAGAGAAAGCAAAGTCTGCAAATCTGGGAGTGGAATAAACATTCCCTGTTTGAGGTAGAATCTGGTTCTGAAGTGCTTTTACCAGTCCAAAGAACCTAACAGTATTAAGAGAGAGAGACGGAGTGTGCAGAAGACTGGAGGGCAGGGAGCTGCTGTGTTCTAGCCAGGGGCAGCAGAACTGAAATGGGCACAGGCATAGTCACTTCAGGATATCTGTAGAGGAAGGAACAGATCAAAGCAGAGCTTCAGTTAGTCTTTATGGAGGCCAGTTGTATAATTTCATTGAGAACTTCTTAGTGGAAACTGCAGTGTGTTATAGCTGCTGCCTGGAATACAAGGAAAACTAGCATAGAAATACTGGAAACTCTACTGAAACATAAGAGAAGTTTACTGTAAGGGTCATTGAACACTGAACAGAGAGGCTGTGGTGTCTCTGTTAGTGGAGATATTGAAAGCCTGACTGGGCAAGGTTCTGAGCAATCGGCTGTAGTGGACCCTGCTTTGAAAAGGGGCGGTTGGACTGGATGATACTCACAGGTCCCCCCAGCTTTAACTATTTTGTGACTTTCTTCTACGAATCCCTGAAGAACAGTCATACAGGTGGTGTCACATCACAGGATTTTGGCATACTCTGGCCAATACTTTGTCTACATCTGTGAGTAGCCCTCATTTCAGATAACACTGCCTGGAGTAAAAGAAAGACATGGATCTCTTGCAGTGAGTCCAGAGAAGGGCCACAGAGATGATCAGAGAGCTGGACCACCTTTCCTGTGAGGATATGCTGTGAGAGTTGGAGTTGTTCAGCCTGGAGAGAGTGGGCTCTGGGGAGACCTTAGAGCCCCTTCCCAGTGCCTAAAGGGGGCATATGAGAAAGATTGGAACACACTTGTTAGCTGGGCCTTTAGTGATAGGACAAGAGGTGATGGTTTTCATCTAAAGGACAGTAGCTTTAAACTAGGTATAAGGAACAAATTTCTTACGAAGAGTGTGGTGAGGCCCTTTCAAAGGTTTCACAGAGAAGCTGTGGCTGCTTCATCCCTGGAGGTGTTCAAGGCCAGATCTAGTGGAAACCTGGTCTAGTGGAAGCTGTCTCTGCCCATGGCAAGGGGAAATGAGATGGCCTTTAAAGATCCCTTCCATCCCAAACTATTCTATGATTCTATAAGAAAACTTCTTTATCTTTTACATAAAAAAACTTTCTTTAGATAGCTGTGCATATGGGACCTGTCCTTGGTGAAACTGGGGTTTGTGATGGGTCAGGTTTTTATAATGGACAGTATGTGTTCATCTGGTTGACCTTGCAGCATTCTCCTGGGGTCATAAAGCATACTTAAATGTAGCTTAGCTTTTAATTACTGTCTGTAGTGGAAGTTGCAAGCAGCCTCATATCCTTTAGATAAAATAGGCTGCCCTTGTTGGACAGCAGTGACGGTGAGTACGATGATAATAAAGTTGTATCTAAAAGAATAAAACTTTTTTGTTTACGTTGAATAAATGGATGCAGGTGGATTGGTAGCTGCCTTTGCTTATGAGCTGTTTGCTTTGACCTGCGAGAAAATCTCTAGGCTTTTGAACCCACCAGTTACATAGTAAGCTCTGGAACTCCTTGCCACAGGCCATCAATGCCAAAGGCTTACATTGAATGAAAAAGTGACTGGCTGCCTTCTTGGGAGGAAAGGCATTAAGGTGCAGGGATTACACAGACATTCTCTTCCATTAAAAATCACTGAATTGTGAGTTCAGTGATTGCACTTCATGGGTTCTTTCTTCCTGCGTTTAACTATCTATTTTTACCAACATTCATGGGTGATAACAGTGGACCATATGAACTCCTGTATGTTCAAAATCTCCTTTCCTTTTTCAGGAGCATCTAGAGTGGCCATTAATGCTACATAATCATAGTAGTGTCTTTCTGCCAAATGAGAAGGAGTTGTTGGTTATTGGCGGTGGTGGGAACTGCTTCTCCTTTGGGACACACCTGAACCAAGAGCCTGTCTGGCTGAGCCTCAGCAACATCCTGACCAGTCCCTGACTGGGAACAAGCAGGGCTGAGCCATGCTGCTGCACTGTGGGAAGACATCTGTTCACTCGGAGGTCCAAGAGCAGCACAATGTTTCCACAAGGGCTTTGTATCCAGAATACATTTGTGAAGGTGGGATTGGGAGAGAACAGTTACAGCATGGGGCTCACACCTCACTGGCCTTTGCTTTTGTGTGGCTCTTCCTATTGCTGTAAATAATGTACCTCCAAAAGCACCTGGCAGCAGAGGGTCCTTTGAGGTGAAGAACAGTGCTGTGTTCAAAATCTGAACAAAGTCTTATCTGAATTCATAGAATGGTTTGTGTTGAAGGACACCTTAAACATCATCCAGTTCCACACCCTTTACATGGGTAGGGACACCTTCCACTAGACCAGGTTGGTCCAAGCCCCATCTAACCTGGCCTGGAACGTTACCAAGGCTGGGGCAGCCACAGCTTCTCTGGGCAACCTGTGCCAGGGCCTCCCCACCCTCACAGCCAAGAATTCCTTCCCAATATCCCATCTAACCCTCCCCTCTGGCAGTGGGAAGCCATTCCCTGTTGTTGTAAATAGTCTCCGTCCATCTTTCTGTGGGCTCCCTTCAGGTACTAAAAAGGCTGCAGTTAGGTCACCCTAAAGCCTTCTCTTCTCCAGGCTAGAGCAATCCCAATTCTCCCAGCCTTTCCTCATAGCTGAGGTGCTTCAGCCTCCTCTGGACTTGCTGCAACAGCTCCATGTCCTTCCTGTGCTGGGCCCCCAGGGCTGGAGGGAGCTCCGTAGGTGGGGTCTCACCTGAGGGAGCAGAGGGGCAGAATCCCCCCATCCTGCGGCCCACACAGTGGGATCAGCCCAGAACACGGGTGGGTTCTGGGTTGGCATATGTCCAGCCTCTCTCCCACAAACACCCCCAAATTCTTTCAGAGAGAGGCCCCAAAAGTTAGTGGGGGACTCCTAAAGGTGGGAACCCACCCACAAAAGGGGGTGGGAACACTCAGAAATGGGGTGGAGACCCCCTCTAAGGACCCCAAAAACTGGTAGGGGAGCCCCAAAATGTCAAGAAGTGGCCCAGAAAATAGGTGGGACCCCCAAAAGTGGATGAGGAAGTCCAGAATTAGGAGGGGGGACCTCCAAAACATGAGTAGGGACTGCCAAAAACATCATGGAGGGGCCCTAAAAGGTCAGGGAACCTTCCCACCAAAAAATGGGTAGGGGCCCCTAAAAAGGGGGGGGGGGGAGCACCCTGGGGGCCCCCATTAATGCTCCCCTCCAATTTTGGAGGTCCAGGGTCTCAACCTCCACTTTTTGCTCCCCAACCCTCCCGGGCCTGGGTGGCGTGGCTATCTCACACATCCTTTAAGGAATATAATAAATAACACAAAATACTTTTAAAAAAAGTTAAGTACAACAACAAACCAGAAAATCAAACTTTTAAAAAATAAACCTAAAAAGTGTAATTAAAAATAAAACTAACAAAGTAAGAACTAAAGTAGCACTCTTTGCTGGTGGCCGGCGGTGGGGGCGGCAGCCGCGGCTGCGGAGAAAGCCGCGTTCCCCCCCAGCGCCTTCCTCGCTCGGGCGGCGGGGGAGCGCGGGGGGCTCGGCTGCGGCGCCGGGGAGGCCGAGGGGAGGCCGAGGGGAGGCCGAGGGGAGGCCGAGGGGAGGCCGAGGCTGGGCGTGGATCGGGCGGGGGCCGAGGAGGAGCCGCTCCCTAGGCGGGCTTCTTGTCCGCTCGGGCACAGGACACGGGAGAGGGGCGCGGCCTTTAAAGGTAACAATAACAGAACAAAACCAAACAAAATTACGGCGAAAACTCATGAAAAAAAGGCAATAGTCTCGGCCCAGAGCAGCTGCAGTATTTACCTCTTGGAATAATAAGAAATGAAAAATAGGGGAAAAAAGAGAAATTAAAGAAAAAGAAAAAGAAAAAACATTTAAAAAGTACAAGAGAAAAAAAAATAAATGAGAAAATAAAAAAGGTGAAAGTAAAATATAAAACAGATCATACCCTCATTAAATAAAAAGTAAATGCAAGAAAACTTAAAAACTAAAAAATAATGAAATAAGAAAAACAAACCAATTAAAACTAAAAGAAAAAACAGAGGAAATAGAAATAAACCCACAGAATTGAAAAACCTTAAAAATTATACAATTAAAAAAATAAAAAATGTATAGAAAATAAAAACTAGAGAAAACCCAGTCGGAATATTGTTTAGGGCCCGATTCAGCCTCTCCGCTGGGGCTGGCAGCGTCGCTGCCGTCGCCTGGTGGCCGTAAGGTGCTGCGCGTGCGCGATGACTCTCGGGTGACCCCTGCGCACTGGAACCCAGCCCGGCAAGGGAGGAATGCACGCATGCGCAGTCCCGCGGCCGCAGCCACCGGCCACCTGAAGCATAATGGGAAGATGGCGACGAAGTCAAGGCATGCGCAGCAACAGAAATGAAGCCTTGATATCACGCAGTAGGAAAGGGAAACGTGGCGGCAGCAGGCACATGCGTGTTCGGTCGCCTGAAGCTCGTTGTTCTGTGCCAAGTAAGGGCGGCCCGGCCGGGGAACTGTCCCGAGCCACGCGCTGCCGAGAGAGCGGCGCTGCAGCCGAGGAGCCTCGGCAGGCGGGGCCGTGGGCGGGTTTGTGGGGCTTTGAGGGGATTTGGTGAGTCCTGAGAGGGGTTTGGGGGTCTGGGGCGTCCTGGGGGTCACTGGGAGGCTCTGAGGGAGTTTTAGGGAGTCTTGGTGGAGTTTTGCAGGTCCTGGGGAGGTTTTGGAGAGGTTTTCGGGCATTCTGAGGGGGGTTTGGGAGGGTTTGAGGAGATTTGGGGGGTCCTTGGGCTGTTTTGGGGGTGTCTTTGTGGCTCTGAGTGTATGTTGTGGGGTGTTGTGGCATTTGGGAGCCCCAGAGAGGGGGTTGGCTGGTTTTGGCGGGGTCTGAGGCCCCCAAAGCCCCCCCCGTGACTCCCAAATCTCCCCCCGCAGACCCCTGAAGACCCCCCAGGACCGCTCCCACCCGATGGCCCCCGGGGTCGCCCCCTCCTGGCCCTCACCCTGCTGGTCCTGGGGCTCCTCCAGAGCTGGAGGGGGGCACAGGGACCCCCCCCCCCCACCTTTATGGGGGCCCCCACGTGCACCAACTACACTCCTCAGAGACTCCTCTAGGACCCTCAGCATGTTGGTGCAGGTGAGAGATGCCTCCCCAAATCCCCCCAAAAAACCCACCTTGTGATTCCCCAAACCCCTCAGTGACTCCCCAAATTTCCCCTGTGACCCTTGTGCCCCCTTAACTCCTCTCT
>JAWWTY010000002.1:5469-72726 GCA_035222235.1 Margarornis squamiger
GCTCATGTCCAGCTTTTCATCCAAGAAAACACCAAAATTCTTCTCTGCAGGGCTGCTGTCAATGAGTTCTTCCCCCACTCTGTACTCATGTCTAGGATTGCCATGAGCACATTACTTGTCATGGGCCCACAGGTTCTCATGGTCCCACTTCTCAAATTCATCCAGGTCCCTTTGGATTGCATCTTGTCCTTCTGTTGTATAAATTGCACCACTCAGCTTCATGCCATCTGCAAATGAGCTGAGGGTGCACTCAATCCTAATATCTATGTGATAAAAATATTAAAGAGCACCACTCCCAAGAAAGAACTCTGAGGTATCTTTCTAAGGCTCATTTGTCACTGGCCTCCTTTTGGCCACAGAGCTGTTGACCACAACTCTCTGGCTGCATCCTTCCGGAAAATTTCTTATCCACTGAATAGTCCACCCTTCAAATCTGTGCCTCTCCAACTTGGCTGGGTAAATGAAATCTGGGTAGATGACGTCAGTCAGTCTTACTGTGTCAACTGATTTTTAACCACTTCTCTTTGATTTTTTTCAAGCTTATGGACAGGTTAGGACAGAAAATGGACAGATTCTAAACATGACTGTTTGCTTTCAGCTGAAGTACATCAGCACTCTTTGACAGATTATTTCTTGATCTCTTATAAATGTTAGTATTTATGCTGTTATAGAACCACTATTTACTTTTGGTAGTCTGTCTCATACATGATAGTCTGGTCATATATTTAAGAGTGGACAACTTTATCCTACTGTTTTCTTCATTCTTACTCTTCAGTCTGAGTGAAATTAGAGTTAGGCACTCTCTTCACACTAAAGAGGATTGAAGCTTCTGTCATCTCTTTTAAATCTAATGTTATATTAGATTGCTAAGATTTCATGTGGAGATGTCAGCTAAAATATGAGTAACATCTTGATGGTGCACAGTTTTACATATTTTCGTTGTATTAAATATTCTACTGAGACTGGTCAGGACACTGATGAAAGCTAATTGCCTTTTCATGTCTGAAAGAGATAAAAGGTGAGGAGATGATGATGACAGCATGTGGGTATTTTGGCAGTTTTCCTAATCAAGGACCTTTGTCAGACATTTGGACTATTTAAAAAAAAAAAAAAAATATATATGCTTTCCTTCATTTTCAGGTTCTTTGAGAAAATCTTACAGAAACTTTCCCAAATACAAAAGATGAAGTCTAAAATTATTCTTATGAAATACCATGTACTTTTCCTATCTTTTTACATAATGAACTTAGTAGCATAGCCCATACTTCTGCTATCTTTAGACAAGACTAGTTAAATATTCTTATTGTGGGCTAGACTGAAGAAATAATTGGTGGAGAGCTCAGTGGCTATTTGCTATTGAGACTATTAGACACTACAACTCCACAATTCACATATTGAATGATAATGTTGTCTTTGATCACTAAAGAACTAAATCTCTTCTACTTGGAAGGAAAATTTCTTCTTTTAAAAATTGCTGTCTCAATTTTAATTTCTTGTTCCCTTCTGCATTACAGGATACAAGTACAGGCAGGTTCCATGGTTAAGGGAATTATTCTCTAATATGTAAAATAATTGGCTATCACAGTAGTTTTCTTCAAATCCTTTTTAATAAAACAAGCAGACAAAGAAAGAAAGAAACAAACTAAAAAAAAAAAAAAATAAAATCCAGAAAAGCCCCCAACCAAAACCATAAAACCAGCAAACATCATCTTCTTAAAATTTACCTACATTCAAGGAAATATGACTTCCATATAAATAGGATCATTATTTTCTTAATTGCTAAGTAGCAAAATAAGGAATAAGGCAAGAGGATCTGGACCATTTGAAGGTCTTGTTCTCTCACAACTCTTAAGATTCATGTGAGAAGTTTTTCCCCCATTGTTGTGGTTTAACCCCAGACAGCAATTCAAGGAATTCATCAAAGGATTGCCAATTGTGATCCAGTAATAGTAAATGCATTTGTATGAAATGATCAGTGAAGCCTAAATACTTCATTAGGATGTGGCCATACATACAGCACTAACCTAGTGAGTTCATATTAAATGCTGAAAGCCCACAGAAGACACAGATAGAAAGTGTGTGAACACTAATATTCTTTTTCCTGAACTAAATTATCATACACTAGATAATCCTTTGATAATATCTGCTCTACATTCATGCTATTTCTTCAAACTAAACACAAGCAAAAGTAAACTAAAAATACCCAGGCACCTCTAGACTTGTTACTGACGAAGTAAATGGCCCCATTCCGGGAGTGCTGAACCACACAACTGACCAAATTCATTACTAGGAAAAAAAATAGCTTAAGTCAAATCCTGACAAACTAAAGCTGTTAAGCAATTTTATCCTGCTTCATACTGCATTTCAGTTGTACCATAAAATCATAGCCACCCCTTGCCAACTCATCCCATCCTATCATAACTGCACAGCATGGGAGAACTGCAATTTTCAGCAATGGGCTATCATCTGCTTCACTTCACCAAGTGCACACTGGTGTACCATGTCCCTGGCTGGCTGCCAGACTGCTTCAGCACTCCACAACAGTCCATGTCCAGCTCATCACTCAGCCTGCTAGTATCAGGACACCATAATAGACATCATTGTGTGAAGAAGGATTTACCACAGCTGTAGCATCATGCAGCTGACATTCCCTTTGTGATACATTACCTTATAAAACCAGGAGCAGCCACAAGAGGACAAATAGAATTGGCTGGTCAGATGAGAGAGCAGCCAGCTAAGCCCTATTGTTCTCCAAATCTCTGTATCACATTAAAATATCCGATTTCAAAATGGGTTTTGGAAGCTGAAACACATATTGCAGCATTTCATATATAAAAACACTATAAGATTAGACCAAAGTCTGTCATGCCTAATACCACAGTACTGTTGTTGAATTTACTCTGTATGGTAATGCCCAGCAGGTGTACCAATTTTGACAAAATGTTCTGTCATGTCATGCAGCCCTCCACATGGGCTGCAATATCAGGTGCATGGGAGAAGACAAAATCCGCGATGCACTAAGAAGTCTGTCTATGTTGTCAATTCAACCTGATGATCTGTTTAACTCAAAATAGGAGGCCCAATAGAATGTTAACAAAACCCAACAAACCACATAGTTTTTAAATGTGCTATGTGTGAGGAATGAAAATGGAGAGTTACCAGGTGAGGAAAGCTGAAGTACATATGAGCGAGTTTACGGGCCATCGCAGTAGCTTAACTAAGCAATTGACACCAAGACAACTGGATGAGGTTATACAGCCCTGATATACCCAGATTCATCACTACCAAATTAGCAGCTCCAGCCTCCCTTTGGTGTAGGGCTGAGTTTTACAATCAGCTAAATCTATCACACCTTTGAAGGACAGAACTAGGTTTTTACTTTTGTCATCAAAGGAAAGGGGCGAGGTTTTCTACCTCTCTGAGAGTAAGGCTGGAACCTCCATGAGGCAGGTTGTTTCAAGTAATGTGTTGAACCACATACCCTTCTTCCTTGGCATCCACAGATGGAACTAGAGGTAGGGAGTCATCCTCCCAAAGGGAGGGAAAAGGTGAAAAATGTTATGATGAATGCAGTCCTGCAGAGATTAACAGGAAACTGGTGATGGCTGTGATGTTCTTAGCTGGAAGCAAAGATAAGGAAGAGAATGGGACATGCCTCTCTTCTTAAGGAAGGACTGTGCAGACATGTATTATTATATGTTTTGACACATAGCATGTGCCTCGCTGGATGGAGTGAATGTGAGAAAAAAGAGTAGGCTGTCTGCACTTGCCTTAGGCTCCTCAGTTAATCTCTACTTGGAGTAGAGGTGGCAGCCTCTTTTTTCTCACACATTAAGGACAAGTCTTACCTTTCTTTGACATCTGATCTCATACAATCTTCAGCTGCTCCAGATTCAGGGAATAGACCAGAATCTTACTTGGATGGGCAGGAGCATTTTCAGGTATCAGCCCCATAGACAGGTGTATATTGTAAAGCATTCTTGGAGCCAGCTAGTCTATACAAGAGTAAAAAACACTTTTATTAACTCAGTAAGTGCTTATTATAAAGCACTTGAGTTTGGGCTCCAAACTATGATCCAAGGATGCATTCTAAAGGGACACTTAACTCAATGCCTAGGCTTGCATCCCATTAGTGAACTGTTTAAGGGAGTCCTTAATAAGCAAAGAAATTATGTTATAAAATCCTGTCCTTTAACTAACATATATATTGAAAATATTCTGCTTTAAATTAGAGTACAAACTGGATGTCCCTTCTAAATTTGCATTATGGATATTCTTTCTTGCACAATCTCTCAATGTGTGAGATTTGTAGGAAGTTTACTCTGAATGAAGAAAATGTTCAACTAAAAATTCTAGGTGGTTTCTTAAAGTAAAGCACCAAAACCATCATTCTCCCTTCTGACTCTTCCTAATATTCTCTACATTTTAACATTTAGAAAGGATAATCTCAACTTTCAAAATGCAAGTATTAATTTGTAGAAGTTTAGGCCTCATGCCTAATTCAAGTAAGAACTTAAAGTTAGACTAAGAGGTGTAATTATAGCTGTCTCTGTGTATTTTGAAAGGAGTTAAACATTAGGCTAAGATGAATGATGTTCAGTGTTGAAATTTAAAGGAATTAGGAAATCAATCATCCAGGTAATGATTGGGGGTGATACATACTTAGCCAGACCCTGCAGTACAACAGTGTTGGATTTGCAAGCTGTTAAAACAGAAATAGTAAAAAAAGAAAACCAAACCAACCAACCAACCAGGCAACCAACCAAACAAACAAAAAAAAAGTGTCTCTTTTGTTGTTGCTGCTGCTTAAACTTTCAAAGAGTGTTTAAATAGCTAAAATAAAAACAAGGCACTATATCCTCTCAGTGGTCTGCATATTTACTCGTCTTTATATGCGCAGTTACTTACGTTAAAGTATATGTAAAAGCTATGACTGCTTTTTCTGGTGAGGATAAGGAAAGGCAGGAAAGACAGAAAGTGTTTGTAAAGAATGGATGAAAAGGATTATTTTGAAATGATGCCTTAAAGAGTGAGATAAAAAAACCACCAGGCAACTTTTAGTAGGAGATAAGTGAGCAGGAGCTTTAATGAGCCTCCAGACTCCAGGAATACATTTACACAGGATCTCCCCCTTTGACCCAAGTTTCAAGATTTTATAATAATGTCCATCCAATCCCGTTCTGTTATTTCTCCCAGTCCTGGCCCATTCTGCCCCCAGCACACCCCGTCAGGAATTGGGTCTGGGGGCTTGGGACCCTTCCTTCATCGTCGTTGTCTTCTTCAGAGCACATCGGGTCCTTGGAGGCCTTCCAAAGCTTCAGATTTGGGGGTCCTTCTGTCTATGTCTTTATCTTCTGGTGCAGGCTTCGTGGCACTTCTCCGCAATTCTACCTTGAAATAGAGACTAAACAGCTACTGGAATTTTGAGGGATTGATATAGGATGGGGTTGGTGTGTAAACATTAAGCTACTGAAGTTATTTTACTGGTACATTAAATCTACAATAACTTCTAAAATCTATAAAATTAAAAATTGAAAAATCAAAGAAACCCTTAGGCATCAGTAATAACAGCATTGTATTTGGATGGAGTTAATCTTAGCATTTCACCATACTGGTCCTGAGATATGAAAATCTAAAGCTCCAAGGAAAATAATTCCTCTATCAGGTGGTGAGGAAGTCATGCTCATAGATGGGGAGTTGGCAGTTTCCACTAAACAAATGATCATGGAAAAATCGTGACCACTCCTATTCCTTTAGGTATTTGCTTTCACGCTGAAGTGAAAGAGATCTTGATAGCAAGACTCATTGAATATCTAGTTTGATTTCCTTATTTGGTAAGGGGACCTTTGTGCAAGGAAAGTCTTTGTAAAGGACAGGCAGGAGCAGAAAGAGAAAATGAAACTAGGAAAAATGAAGAAAATAAACTAAAAAATTAAGTAGCAATTTTATTAACCACACTTTATCCTTTCATAGGTGTCATATCTGATTAACAATTTGTGATAATCCCTGTCATACTCATGCATCATTTAGATATCAGAACATGGGAAAAACTGTGAGATAAAATTGTTCATCCTTGATACAAATGGAGAAATTATTTGATTGTCAGAAGTATAAATGGCTACTAAATATTATGTTAGGTTATGAATATTAGGAAAATTTAAATAGCTACTGTTCTTGCTTTTTTCGTGCAGTTGATTTGGTTTAATCTTCAGGAAATTCAGTTTGTAATACTGAATATGCATTTTTGTAGAAAGCATATGACAGCAATGCCTGAAAACAGCCATTTAAGTTGTACACAGTGTTAACAGAAGGGAAAACTTAGAAAAAACATTGAAATGCTTTCCTTTCTTATTCTTTTTAATATATACAAAAATATTAAATCAATATGAATAATAATCATTATATCCCCAGCATGTTTTTTTATTTCAACAGATGCACAATTGGGCTTGTTTAAATAGATTTTCTTCTGTATGTGCCATAGGGATTTCTGCCAGGAATGTGCTATTTAACACAATAATAAATGAGCAGAAAAAAAATGAAAAGGCAGAATAATAGGGGAATGTTTACTCTTTAAACTGCTCAAGGTAGCTAAAATTACAACTGAAGAGTTGCAGAAGAATTTGCAAACACTGAGGGACTAGACAGTAAAAACAAAGATTCAGTTAAGTGATGATAGGTGCAAAGTGATATAAACAGAACTGTCCCCAAACATCTAAGAACAGTTATATAGTGATGTGCTCTAAATTAACTTTTACCATTCAGAAAGGTGTCATCATGAACAAATTTCTAAAAATATAACTCAGTGATTAGAAGTCATCAAAATCAGAGTGGTGTCATGTATTTATGTAAGTGCCATGCTATGTATTTAGGTAGAATTTGAGAAGAAATGCATAACATCATACATACCTGTAGTGCGTCTTTATTAGGAATACTGCAAGTGCCTATATATCTCCAGAAGATTGTCACATAAAAGTTAACATATGATTTCACTTTTTATCAGTAGTATATTTCATAAAAGATGTTATTAACTTAGCTTGATATTTTGACCTGAACACAGAAAAGTCTCAAAGAAATTCTGGGACCAACCATAGAGGACAGTACAAAACTACCTGCAAGGTCAACAAGTCTTGTGCTAGACAAGGAAAAGATTTTGAATGGGTGCAAACAAAATAGATTGTGGCTATTCACCTTGGAAAAGAGACACAATAGTTATCTTTAAAATTGTGAATGGTATGATGGTGAGGCAGAAAGATTTCTCTAAGTTATACCAACAAAGGAAAAGGAACTAAGAAAAAACTGAATTAAAGTATCAGGCAACAGATCTAAATTGATAATTGATTTAAAAAAAAAAAAACAAAAAAAACCAAAAAAAAAAAAAAAACAAAAAAAAAAAAAAAAAAAAAAAAAAAAAAAAAACACAAAAACCCAAAACGACCAAAAAAACCCCACAAACAAACACACAACAAAAAAAACATAACTGGGAAAAAAAGGAAAGAAAATCACTTTTCACTGAGAGTGATGGAAATCTTTTCACTGCCTTTAACAGAAACAGGATTTGTGTCTAGAAGAAAGACATTTCAATGGATAGGGTGCAACCTCATACAGAAATGCTTAACATTCTGCTTAAACCTATTAAAAAATTTGTGTTTCTCTAAAAGATGTTGGGCTAAAAACTTCTGCAGATGTCAGCCAAGTGACAACCAAGCAGATGAGCAGGGCACAAGCAGCAAGGCAAGATCTGGGAGCCCCAAAGAAATGAAGTTAAACAGGAAGAGATATCAACCTTTATCAAGAGCAAAAGGCAAAGCTTAGAGCTGGCTCAAATCACTAAATTGTCGTAGCTGGCACTGGCAGGAAGGGATTTCACATTTTATTAGGCAGCAGCTTATATTACAGAGGCTTTACTGACTACTATCTATAGGAAGCTATTGCAGATTCCATCAGCAGAAGTTGACACAGAGCCAGCCTCCAATTTTACACTGTTTGCCAGAAGAGAAGAGACACTGGACACCCCCTGACAAATAGCTCTTTAAAAGCTTTGATACATTTAAACTTGAAAATGCTTCCAAGATGGTTTATCTGTTTTGGAAACATAAAACTTTTATGGTTCTTCAAAACAGTATTTTACCAATTCTAGCAATGCCACTTGCCTTTCAGCCTAGGTTACTATATTTGTGTTAAGAATAAAAACTGGTGGTTGTCAGTATTTCCTCTATGTGTTTATTTCATTCAAATTCACAGAGATTACTTGTTTGTACATGATTGAGAAAGTAATTAGTTATCAGACCTTGTAATAACAGCAGAAAGAATGGGATTTTTTGCTCAAAGAGGACTTCCTGTCATCAGGAAATTAAATGTTTCTTCTGGCAGACAGTAAAGTACACACAGAAATAAAAATTAATCTGTAGGCTTACACTTACATGCTTTCTCAAAGTTAATTAAGAGGGAAGGTTACCCAAGGTTCAATGATGAGGCAATACCTACTTAGGAAATTATCTCAACTTACAAGATAGGAAAAATACAAATTTCAGTTGTTGAGCAGATTACTATACATAATAGATTCTTGTATTGTCTTATGCTATATTCTTTGATTTTTTTGGAAGTGTGGCTCTGAAGTCCTGTACAAACACTGCCAGGATTTACACTAGAGGAACACATTCACAAAGATGAATAACAAAGTGACAAAAGATTGGATAAATAACACAGAACCAGGATGGGTCCTGTCTGCTTCTTAGCTGGACTTGCGTAGATACCAAGAACACACAGGGTGAAAACCTGACCCCATTTCATGCAATAGCCGTTCAAGAACCAAACTACAGATGTGCAAAAAATTTCCCAAGTTTTCATATAAGTGGGGAAAAAAAACAATTTCTTCAACACTATGAATGTGTGTGGCAGGGGGTGGGGTGGGCAGGGAGAGCTAACATTTTTGGTGACAGTAGTTTCTCAATCATCCTGTAATTAGTGACTTTGTCAAGGATAAACTTTTGGATGTGTTTTACCTTTTTACTTGTCTTTTTAACCCCGAAGGCAAAACTGAGGAGTGACAGTACAAACCCAGCAGCAGATGCTACTTAATTTAATGAAGGACAGGAGGGTAAAGACTTCAGAATTTTTTTCTGCCGGTCATTCTAACTCCCTGCACTGCTAAGCTTTGATCTTTAAATGAAATCCAAACCAACATGTTTATCATCTTTGTGCAGCCCCATTTTTGCTGATAATACAGTGATACTTGGAGAAGCGAAGAACACGCTTCTCAGTGATGGTTTGGACTGTGTATCTTAGAAGTTGGTGATGCACAAATAATCTGCCTTCTAGGAATAAATCCAACTAGGAAATAAGGACTAATTTAACCCTACAAACTAAAAATACCTGGGATGTAGCATTTAACTCCTCTGAACAGTGTGACAAGAGGCCAGAGGGGGCATTCTGCTAAATTCCATCATGTAATATTTACAGTCCTGTTTCAGTTAAGATGCTTTCCAGATGACATAAACACACAATTACTCAGTTTCAAAGTTGTTTCTCTTTCAATCTAAAACACTGGCTATGGAAAAGCATTATAAATATCTATATTAATTCCACATAATTCCAGTAACCAATGACTAGAAAAGAGGAACATACACATTCTGGAAAATGTACATGAAAATTATTGTTGAATATCATGCATTCTCAAAAATCTATGATGAAATAATCTAGTAGATCATCAATGATATTTTAGGATAGTTTCTGTGAAGCTCACATGCTTTGGATCCTCTATAATTGTCATCCACATAAAGAGACAGACAAATGATTCATTGCTTTCAAATACAGTTGGGGCTCCAACTAGGCACAGAAAGTTTTGTATGCTTTTCTGGAGATTATAGCCTTGTGATCAGGACTGAACTGTGAAACAATATCCTAAAAACTTTAGTGGCATCAACTCATGTCAGAGCTGCACAACTTATTCTAGAGTCATTTTCTATAATGTATTTGTATGATGCTTAGCCTCTAAAAATACACACACACACACACACACACCCCCAAAGCTGAGAAGCGTAAAGGTAGCTAGTTTTATTGCTTTATTTTGACCCTTTACAATGTTTAGATAAGGTCAAAGTAAAATTAACAGGCAGTAATCACCCTCTCCAACAGAGTAAGTCTAAGTAAATCCATACTGCCGCTCCATTAGCGATGGCATAGGTCACTGCATACAAGTTTAGGAATTCCAGTGGGTCATCAAATTGTTTGGTAGGTGCAAAAATCAGTTTGGAGCCACTTTTATCAAATGCCAGGAATAAGGAGAGAAATTCTGCATGTTTACTCCATGCCGCTCTGGCTGGGAGCCAACAATAGCAAAGGAACTTGGAACTGCAGTACCAAATCCCCATTTGTCTCACCCTTGTAGTCATTAAACTGTTTATGCAGATAAAAGGACTGACAATTGTATCAAGTACAGTGCACTGAATTACTGAAAGCTTCCAAACACCCCTTTTAAAAATAAATCTAAAGGCTTGATAAACGAGCTTCTTAACACAGAGCATGGAAATTTACGCTACTAGGACAATATGGTGCATTTGTTGTTGTTCTGTGGCAAGGTGTGTTTCTGTCTTATTTTGCACAATAAATACAATCTTGGAGTTACCACCCTTACATTACACAAGGAGAAATATAATCCAGAAGATTTAGAGTGTTTGCATCAAGAAAAAAAAGAAATTATCTATGCAATGTGGAGGAAAACAATAAGAATGACAGGTGGCAGATTTGAAGTTCTTTTAACATATAAGTTCTACAGGTAAAGCAAATACCAACTGCTGTGGGAAAGGCTAAAATGAGCACAGGAGAGAACTGTGAGTTTTAACTGTTACATTGTTTACTTTTGTAGGCAATGAGAGACTAGTCACCTTTAAAACATGAAGTTCAAAGCAAAAATATGCAGAAAGCTAAGTTAAAAACTTTTCATTGATTGTTCATATTTCTTCTAAACAGATT
Organism: Margarornis squamiger; assembly: GCA_035222235.1. NCBI lineage: Eukaryota > Metazoa > Chordata > Aves > Passeriformes > Furnariidae > Margarornis > Margarornis squamiger. The sequence goes on from JAWWTY010000002.1 coordinate 16,441, forward strand.
TTTGCCAAGTCAGAAATATAATTAGGAATCTAAAACTGGCCTCTAATATGATCTTGCCACGCTGAGCATACAATTATGGTTAATTTGGTGCATTCCAGATACATGGTTTCACAACAGGAAACAGTGGGAAATCATCACAGGTTACTCCTGCTCTCCACACAGTCCATGCTCTCCTTAAGCCAGTTCATTTCAATGGAAGGGTTGGCCCACCAGGTAACAGAGGAAGCAGCAGAGTTGGGAGACTGAGAGAACACCCTAAACTGGTACTAAGTGCTTCAAAATGAAGGACTCATGCACCCAGCAGATAGTTGAAATGCTGCCTTCAGTAGCCTTCCCTGATGCTCACAGCCTTCCCACATTCACCCCATTATCTTTCCCCTGCTCATTTATGCCAGAATAACTAGTATAATTAAAAGCCTAAAATGATACAGGGTTGAAAAAAAATAAAAATAAAGTTCTCTTTCTTCATTTGTTGCTTTCACTGTGAATTAACTCAGGCAGTCAGTTTTCAAAGTTCTACAAAAACAGTTGTTCTGGCAGAGCTGAAGCCAGAGGAACTGTGATCACAAAACTTCAGAGAGCTTTGCTACAAGAAAGGCATCTCATGGAACTAAACAGAACATGCAAGAGAAAACAAGCCCCGCATTATGGCTTCGTTCCTCTGCACAGCTGCTGACATTTCCCACAGATGCTGCTACTTAATATCAATAAAATGGAACACAGAATAAACAAAAGATAATTTACATGGCACTTGGCATGGGTCATGCCTCAGGTGACAATGCTTCAAGTAGTAGTGCAACAGGAAAACAACTTGAGAGAGGTGAAACAGAAGAAAAGTCCAACTCCCATGAACATTCTTAACAATGTATTGGATTTTGTCAAGGACCTTTACCCTCCTTCAGTCTCAAAAAAAAAAAAAAAAAATTCAAGATTGTAAATATGGATTTAGAAATATTACTAGAGAAGGGAAAAAGTAAATATACCAGTGTTCAGCAACTCTTAAAAGTTTAAAGACCGCAAAGCACATGCAAGGGCCCTAAGAGCATCGCCCGTGAAGGTTTGTCAGCCTGGGCTGGGGGCCAAGGGAGGCAGAGCAGCTGCAGCCCTTCCCTCCCTCCCTCCCTGGCCGTGCAGCCGGGGCTCAAACCCCTTCCCGGGGGAGCTGCTGTTGAGCTGAGCCTCTGCCATTTGCTCCCACCCGGAGCTACACGTCCTGCTGCGGTGCAGCCCAGGGGCCCTGCTGGTCCTGCCTGCTTGCAGACTGACATCCCGGCTTGGCCTCATCTCAGGGTCCCTGCCTGGCCACCCCTCTGCCCCTGGGCCCCCTCACTTGGGCACTGCTGCCTGTGCCACCCCTCTCTGCTCCCGGCTCACCTTCTCCTGGGGAGCAGCCAGTCCTCACTGCTCCATGACTGTCCAACCTTATGCTTTTCCTCAAGCATTTGTGGGGGAATATAAGTGATAGAGCATGATTTATACTGGTCTAATTACAAATGAAATAATGTTCTCTTATCCAGCTAGCTTGAGAACATACAAGAGGAAGTATAGAATAAAACATTTTTAGGTCAATCTGACATTTGTTGCAGGCAAATATTCCTTATGAAAATTAGTCTGTGGTCATGTGATCTCAATATGGCTATGGAAAAGACAGCATCTGTCATCATTGATGTGACTGCAAACACAAGAGAAAAACTTCAGCTGTGTCTACAAAGTGACATAAGTGGCTGGCAAAGCACATGTAGAGTTAAACTTCACTGTGATGGAATGAGAGCATATAGAAAAACAATAAAGCTAAAGGGAGCAGATTCTTTCCAACAGCTATAAATTTCATAAACATAAATTGATCATTGCAGAGGTTTAAAACTCTCAGATGAGTATTAGGCTAATCTGGACAGCCTTCAAGGGAAAAGTGTTGTTGTTTTGGTAGTTTTACTCATAAATTGTTCAAGTTTATTCGAGTCACAGAGATTCTGTCAACAGACCAGCCTGCACTCAGGGCTTCAATACCCTTGTTTAAAGTCTTTAGAATGGGACCACTTACATTACATTGTCAGATACAGTTCCAGCAATTAGCAATGAAAAATCAAGAGCTTCCATGGGACTATATTCCACAGAATCTCTGTTCTACTATAAAGCTATTTTTAACATATGACATTTCTTAAAAGTTCCTTGTCATCAGGGACATAGTTCATTTCACACAGTTCTCCAAATTGCAATATCATCATTCCCATCAACAAAGTTACTTGTGCTAGAAAGAATCATAGAATCAGCTGGGTTGGAAGAGACCACTGAGATCGTCAAGTCCAACTTTTTTAACTAGGGGTTACCTAAAGACCAGACAAAATGCAAAGGCACGTAACAACCTAGCACTTAGCCTGACACAAACCTTCCAAAAACAGCCACTGTTGCTGGAGTCAGGGAGTATCAAAGAAGCTCCTATTTACAATACATAAGAAATTAACTTTTCAATGAGTATCATTTCACACATATCCCTAATATGATAAAAGTCTGATTTCTCTTCATCCCAGAAGGAACTACATATCCATCAGGCCAGGCTATCTGCCAAATCTACTAACAGCTGGGGAAATCAGAGACATCGGATGAGAACAGAACTGTTCAAAACTACTGCTATTGTGCTGGGTTTCTGACAGAGACACTTATCTCATAAACCTTTTGCTGGCAGCCAGCAGTTTTGGATTCATATACCAACAGGAATCCCAGGAAAGTAATGCCACAGCCATAACTTTTTCTTCCATTAAAACCAACTGGGACTATGGAAAGCTGATCCTGAGCTTTTGTAGAGTCAGCACGTGTTATCACATTAGCAGGGTTCTGATGTACATAACCATCCACACCAAGCTACAGCAGGAGAAACCAGAGCAGGGGGTAAAGTGATAGTAAAGAAAGGCAATTCTTCTAAGGATGCTCAGTTCTGAAGTAGGACAGAAAAGGGCATAAGTAACCAAGTACAGATACAAATAAAATGAAAAATAGAGGGTGGTAATATTAAAGTGACTAGGAAACAGAATGCAACAGAAAAAGACTATAACAGAGACAAAAGAAGAAGAAAAGAAGAATTGATTCAGTTACAGATATTAAATATGAGTTGAGAAGTAATCTGAAACTCAGACAAAACTAACCAATTCCTGCAGTATGACTGAAGTGGGGTGAGCTTATATAGCTGGGGACCAATTGAGCTCTCAAAACTTTTATGACTAAACACTTGCAAGAATGACTTGACAGCTTAGGGGTGACTCATGACCAACTTGACTATCATTCCTTATTTAAATTGTTTAATACAAGTGGACATCAAAATACCTGCAGCTTGACAAGTGAAATATGCAGTTTTACATAAAGCTTTCAGTTGATTCAGAAAACATGTGGTTGTTGGCAATAAAGCATGCTTTTCACATAGAACTGCTATTTGCAATCCTCTGAACCCAAGACAGAGTCATTTCAGGCTACACACAAAGATGTAATTTAGCAGGTAGTTTCTTAAACACATAATGAATGGAATTTCTGCTGTAACAAAGAAGACTTACCTTTGGTTCAGCTTAGCAAAAATAGTGACCACTAAGACTGAGCTGGGAAACTCTTACAAAGTCAACAAATAAAGCAAATAGTTACCTCTTAAGCCAACGACTGTGGCATCACAAAAGGGAATGATTTGCAGATAGGGGCCAGGTGTACAAGCCCCAGCACCTGCTATTTGCTGCTCCTAGAGAAAAGACTGCTGCCCTAGACAGACTGCAGGCCTGACACAGGCATTCTTGCTATGTCCTTAACTACTCCTCTTCCTAAGCACACACAGAGAGCAGAAAAACCACCTGCACAACTTCTCACAATTGTACCCCTTTTGGGACCCCAGTAGTAAAAATGCTGGGTAAGCAGAAAGTAATAGGAGAGCCAGAGAATCATTGCAGAGTGTGCTTTTATGACCATTTGTATTATCTTCGTTGCTTTCTAGTCCATGCAGATTATTGGTTTCCCACAGAAAACCTACTTAAAACATATTGCACACATTCCCATAGATGCAAGTGAACAAAAAATACGTAGAAACAGAGGTGATAAGAAAACTTCAAGCTTAAGCAGGTTTAATTTGGCTAGAAAAAAAAAAAAAAACAACAAAACAAAACAAAACCAAACCACTGTGGTAAATTACACAAGAGATTTGTATGTTGTTTTTATCCAAGTAAAAAGTATTAAGGAATGGTAAGTTTTTAACCACTTCTTTCAGGATCAGTATCTCTTCATACAAACAGTAAAAATATGAACATTTCTTTGATACTCAAAGGTTCAACTCCCTAAAAAGCGACATCAATTTACTGTTTCTGGGCTCTTTTTCATCTTTTCATTGCCATGTAACTGCACTCCTCACTGCTGTATCCTCAAGAACTTCATGAGATACTAAACATAAACACACCTATGGAAACATATAGTCATCTAGACAGAAAAGCAAACACAGCTGCCATTTTATCTGAAAATTCTAGGCTTGAGCATTAAGTAAGAATTTACCTTTAGACACTCCACATTTACATCTTAAAAAGGAAGGCTCTATTTCTAATGGAAGGTGAGGCAAATTACGCATTTAAGGTTTTCTAAGGATCCATCTTAATTATTTTTACTTTTGCAAAATTTGAAGGGGAAGGGAACACAGGGGAAAGAATATATCAAATTTTGATAATATAGGGAGAACTCACTAAAATTCTCCAACCTAAACTTTGAAAAATATGTAAAATAATTACACCAACCTTTCAGACAATGTTATTCTAGAATAATTCTATTTGTATCAGTGCATGTTCACAAACCAAGAAAAATCTTACTTTGTTGAGATATGAATACTTGAACAACAGCTTTAGCACCCTGTTCCAAGTATTCAGCTCAATATTTTAATCTCCTTACCAGTAATATCAGTTGCCTTTTTCTCCTTCCACTCCTGGCCTCTTCCCCGGCTCCCTCTCCAACAGGGAGTGGTGCCCCTCTCGGTAGGTAATTGGCTGGGAGGGGTTATTTTCAGTGAGATGGAAAACACCTGAGTGGGAGACACAGCTGATGACACAAGCCTCTTCCCCGGCTCCCTCTCCAACGGGGAGTGGTGCCCCTCTCAGTAGGCAATTGGCTGGGAGGGGTTATTTTCAGTGAGATGGAAAACACCTGAGTGGGAGACACAGCTGATGGCACAACAAAAGGTTCTGGGCTCATCCCACACAGCCAGGGCTCAAATTACAAAGTCCTAAGAGCTCTGCAGTACCTTGGGAAAATGAAAATTCTTATGTGAAGCAGTTTTTAATGTCTCATGATGTTCCCTCACCTTGTTGCCAGGTAGCCTCTTCCATCTTCAGCCTCTTGGCTGAGCACGGACCTTCTCTCTGTTGCTGGAGGGAGGGGAAGGGTAAAGAGAGTCTCCGTAAGAGGACAGACACGTGTCCCCTTCCACTTTCCTCAGCGCTTCACTCTTTTCCATCTGTGATTTATCTCACAGGGGGGAAAGTCTTGAGAGGCTGAGTCAAATGATTTTGACACGTTATGGAGAAAATGCAAAACTTAAAACTTTAATTCTAAGAACCATAGTGGAAAATAGAAAACCTGGTCTCTCTTTTGGAAAAATGCACAGACAACCCCTCCTGACCTCAGTAGTGTATTACAGTCAATACTTGTGTCTCTGCTTTTTGCAGTTTATTCAGTTCATTTTTGAAAGTCCACAACAAGAAACAAGTTCAGTTCTGTCGCATTTGGCTCAGACTAAATTTGCATTACTTCTACACAGGCACTACACATAACCTGGAAAATTTAAATAATCCCAGTGATGAAGAAAATTATACCGGCTCATGATGCTGATTAAAAAATTCTGAGAACTTATTTCTAGCCCCTCACAAATTAAAACTGTAAAATAATCTAAATATAATGCAGAAGATCTAATTAAATTACTTTCAAATGCTTAGGTGTCTATATTTAGTTTTAATTTATGAATATCATAAATACCACATTATAGGTATTTTTCTGTATTCTTTTACACATTTAAATGATCTTCAAAGATGAAAATTAAAAAAAAAAAGTGATAAAAAATAGTGATAAAATATAACTAGAAGCCAAAACTGTCAGTCCAATACTAATTGTAATCTTAGCATCCCAGGAACAATTTTATTTCTTTGTACTGAGTTTATTCCACCTTGAGTAGTTAGATCTTCAGTCCCTGAAGCTAAATATGAATGTAAGAAATCTGCATTACTGCTCAGGTTCAGTAAAAATATTTAAATTTATTCCATCATATTTTAAGTCTCAGTCTATATTAAAGTGCCACAAGAACTTGTATCTTCCTTACCAAAAAAAAAAAAAAAAAGTAAAATCAGACATTTTGTTTGTCTATTTAATTTCTTACTAGTCTGATAGTCTTCTGTATCTCTTTGCACTAACAATGTACACAGAAAATATTCTTGATTTTCTCTGGTTTTAAACTATGCATGGTAAGAAGCCTTGGAGAAACAGATTGTATTTAGCACTTGCAAATGATCAGTATATTCTCTTCCTTCTAGAAACCACTATGTGGATGAGAAGCCAGCTGATTGGATATTTTAAAGTGAAACTGGTAGTATTTAAAGACATCCAGAGAAACAGATGGGCAAAAGGTTTTAGTCAGGAAATATTTAATCAGCAGAAATTTGGCAAATTACTCAGTAAATGAATCCTTGCATGCGTGCCCTTTTCATTACAGGGAAGCAACATCCCTGCTGCCAATCATTTCCCAGCATGGTCAGTGTCAAAGTGCACCTTAACACACACTGCCCCACCAAGCTGAACTGCTGTAGCAACAGCCTGCTGTACTTACAGGACAAATAACACATTTTACATTAAAAAACAAACAAACAAACAAAAATGCTTCCCACTTTGATCCCCCTGAGGATTCCAGAGGAAAGTTCTGCTTCTGGAGGTTGTTGATGGGACAAATCCAGAAAAGGAATAGTGTGCTCACCTAATAAGGGATTTTGAGTGTGGTTTGGATGTTCCAGAGATGAATGAACTTGGGGTGTGGCTCTGATCTTGCAATTCAGTGAAGTGAGTGAGGAAAAGGAACAAATGGCACTTTTTGACTGGCCCTATTGCTTTCCAATAAAACTCCACCAAACTGGTTTTCTCAAACCAGTTTTATAATAGCCTAAATTCACATCACAGCAATACCTTCCAACCCCTCACCGTAATGTTAGCTTTTGAGTATTTATAGCTCCACTCTTTATATCACAGGAAAAGTATGCAGGGTTTTATACACTGGAGAGCAGAGATCAGTGTCAGGAAACTCGATAGTCACTTTGCTCTAGTGCAGTAGCTTCAACAAATAATAAAATACAAGCCTTAAAAAGGCCAAACATTTAGTGTGTGCAACATCTTCATCTATTTTAGAAGAATTATACAACTAAGAGGTAGAGCTTTCCCATTGGCAACTCTTTTTTTCTCATCAGCTTCCAGGCACAGCCATAATTTATATGTAATTCTTAATAGAAATCTACACTGAGACGGCTGCTTGAAACTCTAGACAACTTTTCTTTCCAGCCCTTCCTGAGCTTACAAAATGGAACAGGTGTTACAGTAACTGTGCTTGCTCCTTTCCTCTTGAGGTAACCATGTGCCACAAAGAAATTGAGAAACTCTTGCCTGCATTTTCCCAAGCATATTAAAGGAGGCTTTACTGTGTAAATGTTTGATAGAAATTATAACACGAACTTACTTCCATTTACCACAGCTGCCTTCCATCCACTTCACAATGAAACACAATCATCCCTATGACATCCCTTTAGGGAAACCTCCGCTCACCATACCTATAGCATTAAAACAAAAATACATTTGAGGAAGTTACAACATAATTTTTCCAAAGACAAGCAGGTGGTTGTACATCTAAGCTATTCCATTTTGACAGCTGCATTTCATCATTTTTGAGTACTACATGAAGAAAGTATTTGATATTAAAAGTCCAATTTAAAGAGTTCTGTAAGGAGTTATGAAAAAAAAGAAATATATTCATTCTCCGACTTCCAAATCTTTAGGAAGGATGTCTTTTCTGCCTCCAAAGAATGTCATGTAATGATTTTAAATCTTGTTAGGATTTGTTTACACTGCTATGAAATGTGGTATATTGTATTCTCCAAGCCTGGTATGACTTTAAATAAACAGTATAGTTTCTGTATTTTCCCACCCAAATATTATATCTCTTATACATATATATATACACACACACCCCATATATACCATTTATATCTCTGATATAAATGTAAATGTTCTTCAGAGAAGAGGAAATATGTAGATCCTCAGCTGGTATGACTTTTCAAAGGTACAGGAGTGAATATTATAATTATTCATATCACCATCTCTTCCTGCCCCTCTAAGATCTTTAACACAGTTTTTTATTTCAAAATTGTGAGTGCTGTTTAAAATTTGATTATGTTCAATAAAAAATTATTATTATTAAAAATATATTATACCTGCAACCCCAGATGTAGTCTCCAAAATAAGAAAATACAGACACAAGTGGGCATAAAAATGAATAGTGCTTAATCTTTCTGAACATAGTTTGAGTGCATTTGCAGCATACAAATTCTGGAATTATGTGTTCTTACCTCTTCTAGAAAATTGTTATTAGATTAAACTAGGAAACTTTAAAGTATTGGCACATTTACTTTAAAATCCAAGAGCCTGAGTAGCTCTGAATCACAGTTCTCCATCCTATGCCCAGCTTTGGGCTAATCATTCATACTTAACCTCAGTTTGACTTTTTATACTGACAGTAATGTGGAAATACATGATTTATGAGGTAAAGAAAGTTTAATCCATTAGAGAAAAAAAACACAAACCAAATCAAACCAAAAAACCTCTAACTCAAGCACACCACATTGTGGGCTACAATGTAAAAGGCTCTTTCCCACTAGATTTTCATTCCTTTTTGGATCGAACCCTTCTGGCCAGTAGCTGCCCACCCAGAAAGATTATAAAGGATTGTGTCAGTCTAAATTTCAATGCAAGGTTAAGAGAAAAAATTGGATGTTTTCTGCTGGCTTCTGCATAAGGGAAAATTTCACCCAGAATGTAAATCAGATTTTTTTTTTAATATGATTCATTTTGTTTCAGGCTATTACCTAAAAATTTTTGTCAAAAAAACATTACCTAAAAATGCTGTTAGAAAGATTATGGAACAAACAGATTTTGTCAGGAACATACCTAAATGATTTATTGAGGCCCTTTCCAATCTTATTTTTCTACATTCTTATAATTCTGGAAAGATGCTAAAATTTTCATGCTGTAGCTGGAATCTGAACCACAGTATTGCTTCACTACTCTGAATGGCAAAAGTGGAGCCTGAACACCAGAGAATCAAATCTCACCATTAAACTCAATGACATACAACAGAGGAAATGTTCCATCCAACTCCCCCGTGTCCATGCTGGAATTCTTGAAAATCCTGGCACTGTTTCCCTTTTCAGACAATCCTGTTAATACTAGTAAACCACAAAAGTCCAAAGAACCCCACAGCAATATGATTAGTAATGTGCTTTGCACACTGCACAGCGAGGGAAGAAAACAGAACATAGTAAAAGCAATGTTCTAGTATGTATGTCCTTAGGGTACAGACAGAGGAGAGGAAACTGAATTCCTGGGATTCCTGGGGTTGAGTGAAAATCACTCAAGCTGAGTCTAGAATGCTGATTTTGTTATTTTGGAGTGCTTCTGTGCTCTTAGTCAATATGTTTTCCTTCTCCATGTCCCAAACCCATCCCAAAGCAAAGTCCACACCCTCTACACCTTGATCCTTCATGGAACCAGAGCCACTAGGAGTACCCCTCATCATTCTTTCAGGACAGCAGTGGGCAGAGGCAGTCAAACTCCAAACCTGGAGCTATAATAGATACCTCAATATGAGAAATGGTGCTGGTGAGTCCTGTTGTGATGCTCTAACAGCACAACTGTATCATTTCCAGGACCCCAGCTAGTATTTCTAATAGCTTTATGCTACATATTTCTGTAAGACAACTTAGTAGCACTGTCTGGGGATCTCAGGATTATTGGGAGTGAAGAGAAATACCCTAGAATGAGAAAAATGGGATATAGTCATTAAGAAAATACAGTTATTTTGAGTGAGATAACAGTATCCATTCTGTTATGTTTTGACAAATCAAAACAAAACTAGATACCAGTAACCACAGGACAGGCACTAGATAAGGGAGACAGAGGCTCTCCACAGAACTATTAAAAATGCCCTCATCCACAGAAGACAGAATTGTCATAGAGGGGAGACTGACATTATAATATCAAAGGCAACATCACTCACCATAGCCCTCGGTTAGCCAGTTATTGCTGCTTTAGTGCACTACACAGAATGCTCACAGGTAAAGCTGGCTCCAGTCTACCTCTGCCTCAGACTCTGGAAAAAACAGGTGATATCTTCATTCCAGGCTTACCTTTTACCTCTTGGCAAAAAAAAAAAACAATGCAGAAAAGTTTCCAAAGCTGAGCAAATCTAGAAAATAGCAAATCTAGAATTTGCAGCATTTTGATCTCACTAACCATTGCTAAAGCCACATGAAAAAAAAAAAAAAATCTAAGAGCAAAAGAGGGGATCAAAGAAGGAGATGGGGCTCCATATGAATCCTTTTGCTTCAGGGACAAGAGAGAAGATGCATCTCTCTTTTCTGAGACTTCATACTGCAGTATTAAAACTGTAGTGTTGTGAATAGATTGATACAGCCCTGCTGGGATTGCTTACACTGTGCAAACACACTGAAGTACATCTTTGCACTTCAAGGTGGATGTCTGCAGCATAGGCAGCTCTAAGTAAGGCAGTCCATTCCAACTGACAGACTTAGTGATCCTAAACCACAATTATCCCTTTGTGTTCTTGTTCAATGCATAAAGATTTATTTTTTTTTTGAAACTGTTGCAAGACACAAAATACTTCTTCCCAGAAGGGAAACTGTATAGTCAGAACATCTTATTGCTCTTTGAATGAAGATGTTTATGAATAATATGATGGGAACTTTCAGAACATATTGCATCAATCAAGTTCTACGTGGGTAATTATAATAATGTTTTGTAACATCATTAATTTTTTTTTCTGCAGAAAATGTCTCGGATTTCTGAAATACAAGATTTGTTCCCAAAAGGACATTAGTCCTCAGCATAAGTACTTGGCTAATTTCTATGACTGCTGAGAACATCTGAGTAGCAAAGAAACATTTGTTTTCTGGGCAGGACTTGGCTGTTGAGGTCACTGAAGGCATTGTCTGCAAGCTGGCTATTTTCCTTCTACAGCAATTGTTGTTTTGAATGATTTCACAAAAGTGTACAAGCTGGTAGGTGTAGGAAGGCTTATGTCAGTAAGCATTAAAATTCTTCCTCCTTCCAGGGGGAAGCCTGCTCACTTCTTTCTCTTTATTGCTCCTCAAATGAGAATCTATCTGTTTCTTATGGCTATATCTCCACATTTGAAGTGGGGTTTTAATTCTATTTTTAATGCTAGTATCATAAAGAAAGGAATTAATATCTCTGCAGAAGTCAACAGGTTGAGAACAGCTTTACTGTTATAAAAAACCAAACCAAAACAAAACTAGATTAAGGTTTGCCTTCAAAGGGCTGAAATAGGAAAAATGAGTCAAAGAACTAGTTTGTTACAGATCACACAACTTTAGAGTAGATTCAGAAATTATTACAAAGATTTGTAAAAGCAATGATCCATCAAGCCTTTCATAACAGTGAGAAGGAAAAGATAAACCTTAAAAAAGATCAACATTTGCACAGATAAGACATTTAGAGGAAAACAGATCCCCCATAGTGGGCAAGAGAGGACTAGAAAAGGGATAAGGAACTAATTATTTGAACTGATGACAGGCCATCCATGGGAGATACCAGAAATGTGAGACTGTTGGCAGTAACAATATGACCCTGGGAGAGGTTTTAAGCCAGACAGTCATGTAATAAAGCCTTAAGTTTCCGGAAACAAAACTGCTTCTGCTTACTTTTGTGGGTCTGTCTTACCACACGAGAGGTGTGGTCAGGCTTTCAGGATACTTGTGATATTAAATTCCTTTTTAATAAGGAATCATATTAAGTCTTTTGTAAATTATACCCCTTTCAGTTAAACCAGCTCTAAATTAACAATTTCACCAGAGTTAGTAAAAAACACTTTGCTAACCAAGAAAATTTAATTCATATTTTTCATAAGAAACTGATCTGTTCTGAATGTACAACAAGTTAGATGAGATGGCAAGAATAAGGTTTGGCCAGACCTTTGGCAAGGAATTCAGTTTTAATATATTTGCTCCCCCCTGGAAAATAGAATAATATACAGGATATTCTTTATCTCAATTTATTTACTTCCCTTCCTATCCATTCATACTTGTTCCTTGTTTCTCTGCTACCATTGCCCTACATTCCATAGACATACCACAGTGTATACATTTAATTGGTAGTTCATTAGTATGAGAGTGAAAATCTTGGTGCATTTTTTACTTTACTTATTTCAGCCATAAATTTTGCTCATGGCCAGCTTCATGATTTTTTAGGTATTTTGCTGCTAACCATGATTCTTATTGATAACTTCCTACTTGCTGTGTTTCACAATAGTTCAAATTTTTCTTGAGACAGAATTAATACCTGGGAAACATAGAGAAAAGCAACCTTGCATTCTGTATTTCTTCAATCCTACTATGCATCACAAAGAAATCAAGAAAATAAGACTCCTGTGCAGCTCTTTTACAAATACATTCTTCACAGAACAGCACCTCCAAATAAATGATAGTGACATGAAACCTGTTTCTGGCAGTGTGCAAACCTCCTGTGTTCCAAGTTCAGAAGGAATTCTGCTGTCTGTTTTCCTTAGGTACATTTATATTGTAAGATTAGTAGTTCAATGTTTTAAAATAATATAAGGGTGATCTCCTTAATGCAATCAGCCTCCATAATTCATAATGCCCTTCAATTGCTCTCAATGGAAAATGGAATCCATAAATGCAGTAAATACTATAGCATTTACATGCCTTTACCTATTATTCTTCTCTTGCTCTGTATGTCATTGATCATCTTACACCCCAATAAGATAATTTACTCAAATATTGAGACATAAATGAAAAATAAAAGTTCATAATTGTTCAGTTTTCAGGTTTTCCATGTCACAACTGGCCACTAAAATTAGACATGGAGGAAAATACATTTTTATTTCTGCAAGTCACAACCTTTCCACATTTCTTATCTGTTATATCTGAGCACGCAGAGCATTGGCATATGTAAACCAAGCAGGTGTGTTTGTCCCACTGTAGCGCCCAGGATCCCGTCACAATCCCTACAAGCATCCATTTGCATATAAAATAGTTTCCCCAGAATACACACCAAGAGATTCAAGGGTTAGTCAGATGTGGGCCAAACATTTTCCTTAAGATAAGAAAAGGCTCAAAAATCCTTTCCTAGGTAAGTCAAGACCCAGTGATGGAACAAGCTGAATAGGAGCCTCAGAATGTTCATTTCTCAGTATTAGCCCCTAACAACAATTTTCTTAAGATAAAAGAAATGAGAATATTTTTTCAGGATTCTTTATATTTTTGGCACTTGTTCCACAAATTTTAATTGCAAAAAGTATCCCATTAAGTTTTTGATATTAAAAATTTTCAACAAAACTGCCCTTCGCAGCAATTCCAGAGATAATCTACATTTTATTTGTAAACATCTCTTGCAGTAATCTGACTGCTGTTGCCTGTGAAACACCTTCTGAATGAGAAACACTTGTCTGTGTTGCATGACTATTTCATATGCTCTTCACCATCTAGCCTTGAGGTTCGGGGGGGGAAAAAATTAAAAAAAAAAGATAAATAAAAAAGGCATCCTGAGCTGTTTTGGGGAAGTCTGACAAAGTTTCCATAAATCCACATGGGCTGATCACTAAGGCTGCATGAGAACAATGTGGTAGCCGTAGGGTCAGTCCTGGGATGGGTACTGTGGGTAACATCAGTGACCTCAAAATACTTTCAGAAAACAAAGGCTCACACAAACTATTTGAAGGGAAAAGATGTGAAGGATGATCCCAGAGACTTGATCACTTCAGCCCGTAGCGGACGTGGCCATCTCAACCTGTTTGCCATTGACTGTGCTACTCTCCTGAGCACAGAACCATAGAAAAGCCTGGAAATCAGCCTGGAAATCATCTGGTTCAACCTGCTGTTGAAAATGGGACTTTAGATTATGTTATCCAGGGCTCTGGGCAGCTAGGCCTGAAATATTTCCTGTGAGAGACAGTCAACCAGTTCTCTGGGTAACGTGTTCAAGTGTCTAATTGTTCTCATGATGAAGAGTGGCAAAAGAACCTCTGTCTTGTCTATAAATACCTTCCAGTATTGCAACACTGCCATAAGATTCCTCTGAGCATTCTCTTCTCCATGTTGAACAAACCAATTTCTCTCAATCTTCCTTCATTTATCAAATTCTAGAACCTTTTAATCATCCTGGTAGTTCTCCTCTAGATCCATCCCAGCTTTATAATGTCTCTTGAAATGGGGAGAATTAAACTAGATAGTGTTCTCTGTGTGTCCTAACAAGGGGTTGAGTAGAGTGTAATGCTCACACCCCTTAATGCATTGGTTACACTTCTGCTGACACAGCCCAGGCCGTGCATGTGTGGATGTGTTCACCAGGGACTTAAGGTGGAGACATTGCACAAGATCATGCAACAGGATACATGCAATGCTGATCATCCCAAATATTACATGTGGTTCCACCACTAAACTTCCCCTCTGGGCCCAGACCATCTGGATGACCACAGCCTAGAGGGCTGGAACAGAAAGGATGCCCAGAAAGACATTTTCCCTCTGTTCTGCCTCAGCAAATTGAAAATCCTGAACAAGAGGCAGCTGTTCATTCAAGGTGTCCCTCCAGCACAGTAACACAGTTTTCAGAGCTAATAATCCTGAACCTAATTTCTGCATTCTGCCTAAAATTATAGGAAGGAAAATGTTTGTCAAATTATAATCAATCCACAGATAAACCAAAGCCAACCACATAGTTTATAATTATATTCATTCTTTTCCAGGTTACTTCAAAAGAATATTAGTCTGACACTTAAAATTACGTATAACTATGTTTACGTATATAAAAATTCCAGAAATGTTATCTTAACATTCCTAGTCTGGTTTATTCATTACTTGGCATATGGAAAGCACTTTTGTTTTTTTAGTTTCCATGACAATTCAGGTTGTTTTTAATTACAAGGTTGTTACAGTATTTCCAGCTGAAGTGTGCAACAGAAAAGGAAATCAACTTTGAAAACAGAAAAGGCTTGTGTTGAGTAGATTAATAAAATTGTTCTTTTTACTAAATATAATGTTCTCCCTGCCCTAAATTCTTGCTGTTCTGGGTCTACTGGTAAATTACTCTATACAACTTTTAGCTCTGTTTTCTAGGCAAGCCACAAAGAAAATTGCATCAATAAATCTATCTGCTGTGTATTGAACATCTTACCCAGAGTTTGAATAAAATATATGCACAAAGTAAGGGGAAAGATGTTTATCCTTTTAGAACTACTTTGTTTTTATTCACTTGTAAGCAATGCTAATTCACAAATGATGCTGGTAAGTGAGGGAGTGGGCCACAGTGTCCTATCTCCAAAGGAGTATTAGTGCCACCATGGTAGTCCAAAGTCATTGCCATTCACACTCAGTGATTGTTTACTGGTATTGTACAAAGTGGAACAGCAGCAGCAAGGAAAGTCTAGGAGACTTAGACCAGAATTCAGTACAGGATGATGGCTAGGGTGTTAAATCAGAAGCTGATCACAAACACAATTTCTAGTAATCTCTTAGCCTGACAGATTTATAGACGCCTATTGTAAAGCCTAGCAAACACAGAGAAAGAAATCCCTTCACACAGCACCGTTAAAAGAATGCAAAATTGTGTCCTTGGCACATGCAATCCTTTCAATTTCAGTACATCCTGAAGCAGATGGAAGGCTGTCCTGATGAGACTTTTCCTTCCTCTGCACAGGAGCCCCTCATATCAAAATAGAGTTGCTTCTTTCCTGTCACTCATTGTTCCAGTCCTGCAGGGTTAGGAGATCATTCTGCTGAGCAGGGCACCTCCTTAATTAAAGATATCCTCTTAGGAGATAGCTCTACAGCATCTTCACTAGGGCTACACTAGGTGGGGTTGGATCAGATATGGCTGATTTTAAAGAGCATTTCTCCTTCAGAACGGCCCTATGGCACGTAAAAGGAATGTATTTCAAGCTACTGGAGCTTAAAGTCACATACTTTAATGGGAGGAACTCATAGCTTTGACTTCAAGATCTGTATTTAAATAAACATGAAAACTGGAACTATGAATCTAGCAACACTCATAGATAATAGAGATGTCTTTTTAAGTACTTGCTCAGTCTTTGCCTTTAATATTTGTGCTTACATCTGCATTCCACACTTTTTCCTACAAATAATAAACACATTTCCTTTTAAATAATTTATCATTAGTTGGAAGGTAGATTCTATTAATTCACTGGTTTAGACTTCTCTGAATTTAAGGGACTGGTTTGAAAACCAGCTATCTCAGCTGTAGAAACAAGTCAAATCTAACATGTAGTGCAGGACTGAGTTTTTTGGTGACTTTACTAGAGATTCTCTGAATAGTTGGTTAAATTCATAGTACCAACATGTTCCCATATTTTAAAGTTTATTTTTGCTGGAGTTTGATGCAGAATTATTAATTGCTCATGGATTACTCAAAAGATTTCTCATATTCCAAGAAATCTGCTTTTGAATTTTGCACCTTTATTAAAAACAAAAAACAAACAAAAAAAAAACCAAACCCACAACGCAAACCAAAGCAGAATTCAGGCAGTTTCAGTTGTGGTTGCAAGTATTTTCAAAGCTGCATTATTTAATTATGACATTTAATCAGAGCAAGTTTGTATGGCTTCACATCTAGTTGTGAAATAAATAGTGCAACCCATTTTTTGTGCTATGTGTTAACATAAAAGTGCCTTGAAAAAGTGCTGAGGTTTTGCTGAGCAACTTAATCGTGTGCCTTAAATTGGCATATATGCCCTCTCTGCCATACAGGTCCTCAGGACAAAACCTGTCTTAAAAAGACAAAACAAGTATTTTTGTCCTTTATTGAAAATGCTGATCTGTCATGTAAGGAATCTGCATAGGCTTTAACATTTGAAATAATTACATCTAATGACATCTAATATTTGACACAATGAAATACACTGACAGCCACATTAGAAAAGCAGGATGTTATTATAGAAAGCATAGAAGTTATCAAGATAAAAATTGGGAAAAAAAATAGTTAAAAATATTGATTCTGTTAACTGCTGTAATGGTGCAATGTTCAGTGCAATAAAACAGAGAAGCCTGCAGAGAACTTAGTGACGGAAAAGCAAAATGCAGATGGCTGTCATTTAGGTCAAAGAAAATTCTTCATTGACTGGCTTTCATAAGAAGTAGAAACCTGTATAGCTAATTATTGCACAGTTCTCTGTAAGTGACATTTAAAACTGGTCATTGTGAGTTAAATATATATTGCTTGGTGATGACTTTGCAAGTGTAGCTTTGACTTTAAAACACAAATGTGCCTCAAAAAAGCTAGGGGAGGACGTGGCGAAATGATCACATTTCAATGACCAACACAAATACATGGAAATAACAATGGCCATAGAGCAGGCAAAGAGAAGTACCAGAGCAGGACTCTAATCTTTTCTGTCTGCACTTATTTCACATGCAGCTGCAGGTCTTTGCTTTGGATCAGCTGTGAGTCAGTTCACAGTGCACTCCCGTCTCTGCTTTACTATTTTTCTTTCTCCCAGGAGAGTGCAAAGAAAAAGCCTGTGTTCTCATCTCAGTCACAGCAGTAAATCACATGCTGCCTGTGCATCCCTGGCAATGCCTTGGTGAAAATGAAAGCAAAACGAGAGCCCTGCACAATAAGGAGAACACACATACAGTGTCCTCACAGCAATGAGCGCTCTGGACATGCGGCCCAAGGGCGGGGGGTCAGTAGAAGAGACTGACACAGCCCCATTCAGAACCCTCCAGCCATGCACCCCAAAGCCATGCAACTACAGAACATGGTATGTACCCAGAGGCTACCCAGGGATTTAGAAGACTCAAATCCTTCAAAGAGTGATGTTCACAGCTTGCAGAACCCTACTCTGAAGGCACCACCCCTCTCAGAATTCTCTGAACGAACAGACAAGGAAAGTATTTTTTATTGTGGTTCTAACTTACTTTGCCCATTGCATTTTACTGAACAACCATTTCAAACCATGGAGGATGAACAGTGCCATTTTTCATCTCTAATTTAGGGGAAAAAAAAAAAAGAATCCCCAGGAAACAGAATCTAATGGCACCATAATGATCCATGGGGATGTTTTTGTATTTGGTACAAATATCATAAGGGTCCTCAATAAACTGCAGGCCAAACACCATTACAAAGATTTCCAGTATTAATGACAGACACAATCTCTTAACTTCAAATAGTAATAGATTTTTTTCAAACACTCCAGGTGTTCATATGTCTGCAGGGTTGAAAAAAAGGGGCAAACAAAATCTATTCCCTTTTCTTTGATCCTGGAATATCCCCATAAAAACGAACCTTAAAAAACAGTGCATGTGTCCAGATTATTTCAAAATCTGATCAACCATGCTTAATCTCATGGGGGTGTATTTTCAGATCTCTCAAAAAAGTAAGACAAAGCCTTTAGTGGATACTGTTAAAATCCACTAACAGGTAATGAGAACAATATTTTTATTCCATTCATAAAACTCATAAAATTCATAAACTACAACACAGGAATAAATTATATCCTACATATTGGTTTAGGGTAACTATAGTTATTACTTGCTGTCCACTTTCTATGCTAAGTATTATTTTGACATAGATTATTAAAAGGTTCTTGGAAATACCTCAGAGTTTATATTTTCTCTCTGGTTTAAGAGAAAATAAGTACAACCTGAAGTTAATTAACTGTTACAGATATGCTCTCCTTTAAGGTATTACAGAGATGCATTTTATGGTGCACATTAGGGAATTAAAAGGGTGCATTGGGGTACTTAACGATATTAATGTTTGTACTTTACATTGGTAGAGAAAAATTGAAATTAATTAGCCAATACAACTCTACAATTATTACACATAGCTGATAGAATTATTTATGGGCATAGTTCATTAAGTAAAGAACTTGAAATAATAGCAGCTAACTTGTCAAGAAAAACAATCCACCAGATTTTGCTGTTGAGATACATTCACCCAACACACATTGAATGTGACTGAGGAGCAGGTGGTCTCCATTGCTGCTGATAAACATAACATTTAAAACACAGGATAGACACTTTCTGCACCTTTCTAAAGCAAAAGAATTCTTCTCAGGAGCCAGCACTTCCTCAGATCATTACTGGCTCCTGGTGAGTACCCTGGAGCATTTATGGTCCAAGGTGCTTCCAGAGTCCCACAGAGAGCATGAACAACTGGCTCAAGACCCTGGACAGCCTTCAAGATAAACCCTGAGTACACTTCTAAGACAGCCACAGTAAACAAGTTTGGAAAGTGACAGAGAGGCAACTTGGCAGGTGTACAGGTCACTGCACAAGCCCATTCATACCAAACTCATAAGGCAATTCAACACAAGTTGGTTTTCTGACTGCTGTTTCCTCTGCCTTACTCACTATTCTCATGCAAAACCATACTCTTATAAGTTAGTTCAGGGGGGTTTTTGTGTTGCCTTTTTTTTGTTTGTTTGTTTTTCCCAATCATTTCAAATCACCAACCAAAATAAACTACTTATTATTTTCAAAGAGAGAAACCTGTTTGAGACTATGCAAGATGTGCATTGAAAACCCTTACGTTACCTATTCAGCCAATCCTAACATTTCTACTTCAATGTGCTGAAGACCAACAGAGGAAAAGGCAAGAGCCTGGGGAGAACACAAGAGCAGGCAAGGGTGGTGTCCACATCCCTGCTCTCTACAGGGCAGAGGTGCTGACAGGCACAAGTGGCCTTCAAGCTGCAGGGAACTACATTTGCTTGTACCCACTGGAGATAACATGCTGGCATCAAAACCTCATTGTGTGTGAGATCTAACAGTCGTTATATACAACAGTCTGAATTTACAGAAGTATATTATGTACTCCATAAAAAAAATGAAAAAAAAAAAAAGAAATCATTTAATGATTTACCTCTTTTGTAGAATTACCTAGCTTTGAGGAAAATTTGAGGAAAATTCATACAAGCCAGTGGAAAAGAGTTCCATCATACACATCACAAATCAATTAGCTGGACCATTGCTTGGCTGATGGTTAAGAAGCTTTTTAAGCTCTTGAGCAAGAAAAATGAGTGGATGTCTGAGTTTAATTTTTTTCCTTCCTAAGGGATATTGGTGCATTCTTATGCCACTTGCATTCCCTTTGTGGGCTGCTCCATCAGTTAGTGCTCTAATGAAAAAAACATTAAAATGAAGAGCTGCCAGCAATGAGCATATTACAGATTTTTATCTCTAATATTATAATTCATATGTGGTATCATGAAGAAAAGGCTTAGAATCATAGAATATGCTGAGTTGGAATGAACAAAATATGTTTTGAACAACGTTTTGCAATTCTAAAACTTAATTTAAAAAAAAGACACACACATAGAATTGGTGAAAAAAAAAAAAAATGGCAGTTTGGAAAGTATTTTATGTTGACAATCAATAGCCTGTTCTTAAATCGCCTTTAAAAGTTCCTTGAACCTCTTAGAAATTATAGTGCAATAACTTTATGTGGAAGACACCTAAATTCATGTGAACAAAAAAGACTTCCATCCAGATTTCTGATGGAACATGAGAAGCATCTGCTTGAGCAATGAAAGCTCTTCCAAAAGCCTCCTCTTGTATCTGCTGTAGCCTAACACAGTTGCTGCCAGCTGTAGTTGCTAAGGCGAAAAAACAACCACTGAAAGAAGCAGGTGCTGGTGTGAGAGTGAGATATAAAGTCCTCCTTCAAAAATGTGTTTCAGGGAGATGGAGCAACACTTAGATTTGCCTTCACTGTGTGAGATTCAAGCATATTCATCTAAATGGTTGTAGGGCTTGATCGTGTCAATGTTTAGTCTGAAAAGAACTTCTGAAGTGTCTCTCATGACTGTATCCCTGATTCCAGTTCAGCATCATGTATGCCAGCCATAATACACAGTCTTCTTATAGAAAAATTAATGATACTAGAAGGAGAAAAAGTCTAATAAAAATTATCCCACAATACTCTCTTCCTATTTCCAGGAGAGAGATTGAACTGACTCGGATAATAATTTATTCCTATGGCTCTCTAATGTAAAAACATTTGATACAAATACATGATCAGTGTGGCCACCAAGCAGACAAAGACAGGTGAGGAAGTACGGATAGCAGACACTTGAGGAACCAAAACTGATGAATTATTTCGGTAAAGTTAATCTTCTAAACACTCATTACTAAATACTCATGCTGTAAATAACATGTCTAGTCCCACTAAATGCAATACAATTGTTATTTAACAGGTGCAACATTAGGAACTTATGATTATCATGGAAGTTTTGATGTCAGATCTTAAATCCTAAGTTTTTAATATTTTGAATAGTCAGAGAAAACCCCACTAGGACCATAGAATCATGACACTGACAGAGCAACATTCCACCATGGATCCACATTTCCATCAGTAAAAAAAATGAACTCTACACTGTAGAGAAAGCAACTCTAGGATCCATAAATTTAATTACACAGGATATCTCAAGCTGATCCGTGAGGTTATACTTTGATGTCTCTGAAGTCTCATAGCTGTAGAAGATTTATTCAAAAATCCAAGACAGCAATTAAGGAACCTATTCCCAAAATTTATAAGCACACTTCCTACACAATTTCTTGGGAATACTTTTTCATCTTAGATTATCTCTTGCAACTCAATTTTTGGAACAGTGTCTTATTCAAAGTAGGGCCAGCATCATGAACTGATTTGAAGTCAAAGCAGGCCATGAACAGGCAAGAGCACAAGTTAGGGTAGCAGCAGGGAGAAAACAACCAAGACCCATTCAATCCACTCTGCACAGATCTCAGTCCTCTATAGAAATGGGAAGGAAAGTAGGGAGACTGGAAACTACAGAGGGATAAGTGGATTTCCTTTCTGTTGTCAGGGCTGTTCTTCAGCTAAGCTCGACATGGGCACTCAGTATTGAGGAGCTGGGGGACACAGCCTGACGAGGTGTTACAGAGAGGGTCACTAACTACAGCCTTAAATGTTCCTCAGTCTACAGTAGCTGCAAAATAACAAAATCATAACACTGTGATTTTGCAAGAGAGGTGAAACAGTAGTTGTGCTCTAAGAATTTTTTCTATTTTTTGCTGCTTTGCTTTTTTTGGAAATTCTCCCAGGACATTTCGGGTTGGTCTCTTTACACTTCCTCAATTGGTCTGTGGGGACTTCCGAAATCCAAGCTACAAATGAAGACATATATTTTATGATCACATCTACGAGAGGACACTATTAATAAAGGAAAATGTGATGTGTTTATATTAGTCAGAATCACATAATTTACAGGGGCAGACACAGCAGTTTGGGTGGACAGAAAAACTGTACTCTCTGTAGACAATACATGATTAAAACACTGAACACTTCTCACGTCCTTTCACAGTATTAGGCAGAAGTCTGACTTTCTAATTTCAAGACTAAACAGCAAACTCAGTAAAAACTCTTCTCCTTCTTTCATATTCCCTCCTATGCAATTAAACAGAGAGCACTAAACTGGTAAGAAAACACACGAAGTTATCTAGTTGCCTGGCCATGAGAAACTGTTTCAGTGATTGGATTTCATATCACTGATTCAGCGATTGCAAGTTATTTGTTTTACCAAAATGCTGAAACTTAACAGGTTTCCATTTCTGGGAACACGGGACAAAAGGCCCTAAAGGGTTCAGGGACTTTTACAGAATTTTTTTCATCTGCCATCTTGACCATTTATTTAATTCCTCATCTGTCTATCATTTCTTCACTTATGCGTGGATTAAACTTATTAAAGCAGGGCCAGTCACTTGGAATGTGAGCTGTTCCCCTGTGTGGCACAATGGATGCAGGGCCCAAGAACCAAGATCTTAAACACTACAGTAACACCATGAAATACCACTAAGAGTCATCAGTTAAGCTGTATCTCACTGATGAACACACTACTCCAATTTAGCTTAGAATGAATGACAGAACAAAGTCAAACTAAAGATTACAGCCCACCTTCAATGTAATGCTTTGGGCCTCAATTTAAAAGCTGTCTGGGGTTCTAGCATTTTGATGAAGCAGAGCAACTGCATACAAGTTTTAACAGCTTTGCTCTTACTGAAAATCCATTTACAGTCTGAGTAACCATATTGTAATTGTGTGGTTCTCCATCTAGAAAAGCATCAGGCCAGAATTACAGACATGCGTCAAACATCTTACAGTAGGGGGGAAGGAGAAAGCACTTTCCTTTCTCTGCCTGGTAATTAAACCCTAAAGCCTTTAGAGCCTGCTCAGGCTTTTCAATATGCATTTGGACAGTGCCCAGCACAATGAGCCCCAGAGTGCCCAGTTAAAGTCTCTGTGCTCCATCACAACAGGAATGAATATGTATTGAATATGTTCAGTAGGCATTAATTCAAAGTCAAATAGCTTAGGGTGATTTCTGTGTTTCCTAAAGGAGAAGGAGTGCTTAAAAAAAAAGGAAGTCACTTGGACTGTAAACAGGAGTTTATCATGTTCCACTTCCTTCTGTGATGATTTTTCTTTTTATGGTTACCTGATTTATAGCACCATACAAAGCTCAGCTGCCAACTAAAAGTGAATCTCAGCAGCACCAGAGGCTCCCTTTCCAGAGTTTAACTCCATCCTCACTACACCTCACGGTGTCCAAGCAGCAAACATCTGCAGCAAATGAGCTGCTCCATAGATGGAATAAAGATAAGCCCAGCACTCCAGTCTGCACATTCACTTCCCACATTTCTGAGGGTGTGCCTTCCCAAAGAAACAGGAACAGGCCACAGAAGCAGCACCTCTAATCCTTTTCTCACTCGAATTCTATGGTAGGAAGGAAGATACAGCTTATGCCAGTGTATCTAACATCTGAACTTTAAACTCCCACCGACGCTAAGGCACCTCCAGCCTGATCATCGGTGCTTTTGTCAGATAATGAGAACAGATGGTGATATTTGATACAAACTAATCAGCCAACTTAGCAAAGAGTAGAGTATGCATTTTCATAACAAGGCATCTGATGAGGCTGATAAATAAAGCTTCCCATGGGAACAGAATACTGGAAACAACACCTTATAATAGAAAAATATCACTAAATTGATAAAGAGCAGGTGAAGGTAACTTTAATTATAGAAACATCAGTGCTTACAATCTTTTTGCTACTGGAGTTACATTTGCAAAATATAATTGTGAAAAGGTGACTTTCCCACAGCTAATAAAAGCCAGTAGACAAACTGGTCATGAATGCCCTGTTCTTTACCTAGAGAATTCCTTTGCAGTAATTATCAAACAAAATAATTGGAACTAAAGCTGGTCAGGAAATTTTTACTAATGCTGTTCTTCAGAAAATGAAATTTTTTATTACCATTAATACTGATTTATTTTTTTTTTTCAGAGAAGGCTTGATTGATTTATTTTCCTCCCAAAAAATATGGGAGAGAATCTTTTCAGAGAGAAGATTAACTCATTTTTTCCTTACTTTTGGCTGACAGAATAATAGTAATCTACAAACCTTCAGACTAATAATTGCTTACTGATTTTTCTATATTCATTGCAGAATTAAAATATATTACAGAGATTATTTTCACCCTTACTTCTAAAGGTATTTTTACTTCAGAAAAGTATTATAGCTATTCAAATGGTATCTCAGCTGTGCTGAAAATGAGCATAAAGGTTTATTTAACAGAACAGGATACAATAAAATCTGCTTTGTTTTGTCTGATGTCTCGTGTATGAGAAAATATCCATTATGGACCAAGGGTCAACAATGAATTCTGCACAGCTCAGACAACTATGCCTTTTTCTGGGCAGTATTTGAATGGGCTTTCTCAAATAAGGGATTCACATTATATGTGCTATTCATTTTATATTCCAGAACAGTTTAGATTGTTCTTCCCACAGGATATTCACTTATAACATTGCTTTGGTGTCAATGCAAATTCCAGGGATATTGGTGATTCAGAGCTGAACAGTGAATTGTGCCACAGTCTCTCTGTTTGGTTCATTGCTCAGACTGTACACGAATTTCCCCTGAGATTACCAAAATTCCACCATGCAGGAGCTCTGCCTGTCTGCACACCACCAAAAGGCAACATGAGAACAGTACCTACACAAGAGGAGCTACAGCTGATGGGCCCATTTGGTGTTTTATCAGGCTTACCTGTCTAGGATAAATGGATTACTCCTATCATAGAGTAACTGGTGCCAACATAGAATAATAAGTCATTCAGGCTGAAAGGAACTTACAGTTGTTACATAGGCCAAACTCCTGCTCAAAGCAAGGTGAACAAAAATAGTTGTGTCAGTCAAATCCACATTTGTCTTAGAAGATATACAAACCAAGTAAGTTTCCCTGCTAACTTTCACCCTTGGAAGTTCTTTAAACCTTGATATCTTTAATATTAAAGAGAATAAGTAAACTAACAGCATCAACAGAAAGGTCTTCCAAGCAAAATGCTATTCTGCTTGGTAGTGTGTGTGACACCTGTTCCTTTGGGCTCACATACCCTTTCTCAGCAGGAAGACAAGAAGCAGAAGTATGTTTATTTGAACAGCTGAAGAACAGTGCAAAGAGGGTATGATGGGAACACCGTGACCTACAAGAATCCTCTCTATTACCAGCTGGTTTTAAAACCTGTGTAAATTTGAAACTCTCACATAGAGCAAAGAACTATGAATTTCTTACTTAGTAAAGTGAAAGAAACAAAGTCTCTTCCTGCTGCTACAAAGAGCAATTTAAAAAAAAATTAAAATATATTTCTCCTTTTGTCTCCATGGATGTTGTTCTTAGTAGTAATAATCCCTGCCAAAATTACTAGGTTTTCTTAGACTTCTTCACATCTTTCAGCTGTGGATCAAGGTCAGAACAAAGAACAAGCTAGGAGGGTGGGGTAGCTAGCTAATGGGGTGCAGTCTACAATTCATGGAGGAACGTAGCCAGTGCCTACATTGACATTTTATATTCTTGCTCACAATAATGTAGTGCTGAAGAAAATGTTCATTTTAAGGCTGTATTCTAAATAAAATACACTGTGAAAAAGAGAGGAAAAAAAGAATTAAAGAATTCTACAGAGGAGAATCAATTGCAAATGAAAGAAAAAGCATTTCTGACTTGAAAACAAGAGAAGGGAAAAGAGTCCTCATTTTACTGACAGAAACATGACAGAATTAATGACAGTATCTCATAAAATTCCAATTATGAAATTTAGTTGTCACATTCTAAATACAAAACAACATGATGGGCATAAGGAAGTACTATATAGATTTGTTCAAGTGTGGGAAAAAGAAAAGTGTGGGAAAATACAAATGGGAGGGGTAATGAAACTTGTGCTGACCTTTGTTCAAAGTTCCCAAGAATAAACACAAAGCAAATTGCAGTTCACATTGTGGCAAGTTTTTATGATACCCTTCTTCAGTAATTCTAAGACAAAACCCACTTAAGTGTGAGCTATTTTATTTACCAGTACAATCCCCAAGAGATTTTTTTCTTTTATTTTTTTTCCCCCTCTTTCTTTTTTCCTTCTTTGGTTGGGATTTTCAACAGAGTATCAAAGCGAATGAAGCAAAGCTGTGTTCTTTTTCAGGAACAAAAAATGGGGCTCCATAATGGTGTTCCTCACAGGGGTGCATACAGTCTTCTGACTATCACTGTTAACACATGTCTTAATAATGTCTAAAAATTATTATTCCTGACTTTACATTTATTGAAGTAGTATTTCTGAAAGTATGTGTGCTGTTACCTTGAAAACCATTTCTTTCCTAAAAATATGGCCTATTTTGGTATTCTTTTATTTTAGTTCTAAGAAAACTCACACAATAAATATTCCCAGACACTGAAAAAGCCACTGACGCAGCCCACACAGCCACTCAGCTGTGTACAGAGATCTTCCAGAAGCATTGTTAATGCTTTTAAAAATTTGAATTGCTGCCATATGTGCAAGATATGAAATCAGTTTTTATCTGCATGGTGAGATTTTCTAGAGAAAGGTCCAATCCTCACAATGTTTACAGGCAGATAATAAACACAAGAGAAACACAGAATGTGGCTAATGTAGGTATAAAAGACAAAGTTTTTCTAAGAATTAAGGGCATATAAGCAAATACTTCAAAGAGAAGTTACTAACTTCTTCCCAGAATTAGAAAGAAAAAGGAGCCATAGATTTCCCCACAGAGAGAAGCAGGATTTCTTGTATCGTAATAATTCACTACTGATCAAAATGAATACTTTGCCATCATTTATCACTTGAGTCTGGATTTTTTTTTTCTCCTCTAAAGCTTGAGAATAAACCTCTCCAAATCTTTTATTCATCATGAATAAAAGACACCATCTCCTCAGTCACATGATCTTATTCCATTGCAAAAAGCCATTTTCCTCACACTGTCTGTGTGTTATGAAATGCATTCCTTTTCCTGGATCCTAAGAATTGAATGAAGGAGCCAAAGATTTATGGAATTCACTAAACTGTCAGATTCTTCAGAAATTACACAATAAATGAAATTGGACCTAGAGTTCTACTATTACTTTTTCCAAAACATGTTCACATGTTAGGATTCTGAAACAGGGCAGTGATATTTGTCACTCCACTATTAAAGAAGAGCAGAGCCTTTATAAAGGAAGCTGATGTCCTACAAATACTGGTATAAACAGGGGTAGTTTCTCAAGTGGACAAAGCATCAATATTTCATTTACTTTAGCCTGGGTAACTCATGTCTTGGATTCACCTCATGATGGTTCCCTAAAAGAAATAAAGTTTCTCACAGAGATTTCCTCCCAACTCCTATTCTGTGGATTTGACTGCCTAACAGTATGACCATGCCAAACAATGCCTTTAACATCATAATTTTTGCAATTATATATTTGCCATAAAGGTACAACATAAAAACCAGAATGAAAAAATTATTTTATTACCAACAGCCCCTTCTTTTGATCTAAGCTTTTCAATAATGTTATAGTGTATGAATTAAAAAGCAACAATCCAACAATAAGCTCATATAAGAAGGACTTCCTTTATCCTCACAAAAACAAACAAACAAAAACACCAACCAACCAAAACAACCTCTCCTACTTAAAGGAAACAGCCGCTTTTATACATTGCAAAGAACTCTAGCCCCCTCTTGTGACAAAGGATCAGAAGACAAGCAGTTTCCCAGTGTGATACCGCGCAGTTTGAAGCAGTTTCCATCCAAATAAAATCCCTTTAGAAAGATCGGAATACTGGAATGAAATACCTTCGATTGCATTAGTTTTTTGCTGGTTTCTTCCCAGCAGCGGAATGGTTGTTACATGAAGAAAACATCATGCAATGACAGAATTCTGTCTCTGCTTGCTCTCTGAGCAATAGTTATTTGGTTTTCTGTAGTCACAATTCTCTCTGCCTTAAACAGAAAGGTAAAATTCAGATAAAATTTCACGAGGCAAGAACGAGAAGGGGCTTTTTTACCAGTCAGCATGAATTCCTCTCATCTCTGTCATGCAAGGGTTGTTAAGCCTACTATATCTCAAATAGAATATAGGCAGGAAAAAGTTTCATTGCCTTTATACCACTAGGAATGGCATACACCATGGAAATCCTCAGGTATAAACCAAATGTCTCATGGAAATAAAAAGCAATTTTGGTCTAAAGTCTTCATCCAATGGTGCATAGTGGGCATAGCTTTCAGGACCATCATAATCAGAGCACTTTTAGCATAAGTTCTTGATGAATATGATTTGCAGAACTGCAAGGGAATTAGAATGGAGAAATATGTGTAAAAATTCCCATATCTATCTATCTATCTGTATATGAAACCACTTACAGATTTTGTATCTCAGAAATAAAAGCTCAACAATGAACCAGCTTGCACTACACTGACTTACTGACTCTACAAATGGAGAAATTCAGCACCAATGCACCTCTGGTGTCTTGGGAAATCACCAGCACCAATTTTCTCTGCTACCAATGGAAATTTTTCAGAGATCTATTCAGGGTATGAGAAAGCAGTGCTGCACTTTGCTCATCACTAGACCAAAGACCCCATTCCTTAGTTTTCTGAAGGCACAGACAAGCAGTGGGCTTAAGTCTACTTCTGCATTCTCTATTCACACAGATGTTCCAGGTAAGAGCAGTACATCATAGTAGAGCTTGAACTGGTCCTTAGAGACAGAAGCTGGAACTCAGTGTGCTGACCTGATTTGTTCTGTGCTGAGCAAAAGCCACAGGGTAGGAACCAGTATAACGTATTGGGAAGACTTCCCTGAAGAGCAAACAATGTACTGAAAGCAGAAGTGAAGCTGCAAATAGATCCAAACTCAGTGCTAATAAACGTGGCTCCAGAACACTGGCTGTCAGTGCTGAAAACATTAAGCCACCTTGCACATTCCAAAACCACAGAGAAGTGGAAAACCTACTTTTACCAACACTAAGGTGTCACAACCCAAAGCATTTCATTGTATAAGCTTGCAAACGTGTTGTGCATCATTTTAGTCTAGATATACTGCACACTGTATGTTAAAATGAGGAAACTTGAAACAAATTTAGGGCAGCTCACATCCTGCTTGTTAATTGACAGTGGGAAATTGTGTCTGTTCAGATGAACTTCATGCTCAATACTTCATCCCTTAATCCCATTGCATCTTTTCTCCTTACTAAATAAGCAACTATTCCTCCAACATAATGCACCCCAACCTCAGGAGATCATAGCACCTGTAAAATATTTCAAATGGACACCCATGTTTAGGTTGTAATAATATTAAACCAAGGAACCAGAGATAACCCTCTTCCCTTATACTGAAACACAGACAGCATACAGAACGGTATCATTGGTTATAGTACTATATACTACCTTAGCAGAGCTCCCTCAGCTTTTAACTATCCTGACGCTCTTCCTGTATTTGTACTTTGCTGGACACAAGCAGGCTCACAGCTTCCTGTGTGATGGTGATAACATATGTCTGACTTTGTTGTTGGCAGCTGGAGTGAAGGGGAAGACAATGCCCTTTGACCTGTGAAAAGCAGTATAAAGCTTATCAGATCCTCTCCAGATATCACTGAAGGAAATGGGCTGGAAGAGTTGGCCCCACATAGGAAATATATATAAAAACCTGTCAGCACTAATCTTTTTGAAATGTTATTAAAAACACACTTTTGCAAATCTGAGTCCCTGCTAGACAATGTCATTTGTACAAACCAAACTGAAGCAAAAGTGGAGAGGAAGAGCTACACACCACACATTAAACTTAAGTACATAGCACTCAGTCAGAAGCATCAAGACTGCTTCACTTTATGGTGCCAAAATAAACTTTTCTTTGTGATTATTTCTCTGGTCCACTTCTGAAGCAGAGCTTTAAAGGTCCTGTATTGTATAAAACATTTCACACAACTTTTCCCACTAAGCAGTTCTTTTGGGGGTGTTGTTCATCTGCAAAGCCTTCAAGATAAACTGCAGAAAATTAAGACCATGGACTGACCCCCACAAAAACCCCACACCTAACAAAAAGTGTATTTGCAGGCTACAGTAAGGATAATGCCCTTACTGCCTTGCCAGATATTATAGGCAGCATTAGTATATAGCACTTTTAATAGGAATCATACTGTTTTATGTGTTAAAAAACACCTACCTGATTTACCTTGCACTATATGGTTACAGAAACAGTTAAACAGCACCAACACAAAAGATGCAAAAGCAAAAAAAAATTCACTTGGACTTTTTTTATATGATTGTTAAGAAAAAAAAAAATCCAAATAAAGCACTGATAGCAAACAAAAAGTTGAAAAGATTATGAGCAGAGATTCAGGAAACTCAATTCTTCCTTTTGATGTGCTCACTGCACACCAGTGAAAAAGCAATTTTTCAGTATCTTCACTGACATAACAGGGAACATTTCTTGTCTTACAACTGGAGATGACTGTCAGGGGAAAAAAGAGAGAAAAAATATAATGCATCACCCTCAAATTAAGTAACTGAAAGAAAACCCAAATCTGCAGTTGTCAGATGAAGAATCAGCAGCTGAAGTGCTTCAAAATCTTCTCATAAAAAAGATTTGTCTTCTTTTTGTTGCTCCTATACTGCATTAATATACAGTATACAGGAAAATCTTGTGTTCCACACTCAGAATCCAATCCCTCTTAAACAATGGTTAAATCACTTAGGAATCATGAAATCACACTGGAGATCATGCTGATGTGTCAATACAAGAATGTAAGCAGGAATAAATATTATTTCCCATATTAGTTAAAAATATACTTTAAAATAACTTCCAGGCAAGATTATTGGCAGGATTGAACACATGATGTTCCACTGCAGGTCTCCCCCAATTTATCAATGCTGTGCTCCGTTCCAGGTATCTGTCAGAACCCAAGATTCATATTTCTGGTAGAGAGGAAGAACGGAAGTCGGTTTTTCTGATATTGAGTCTGTGTTGGTTTTTTTCCCTGTATTTATAGCTTTTGAAATTATGTGGAAAGAATGCAGCTGGCTGATGTCTGCCAGAGATCTGTACCCATGTGGCTTCACCCAGAAACTACAGTTTCAGGAGCTCACAGAAGTCAGTGTTCTATTGGACAAGTTCAAATCCCAAACTCATGACTATTGCTTAATGATTATGCACAAAGCAACTGATCAGGACTCCACTGTCAATAAATACTGTTACTGTCAATATATACTGAGAGCCCTGAACTCCCACTCCTTAAAAGGGAGATCAGCCTAAGAAGACAAGGCAGGGAAGGGGGGAAAGAAAACATTCCTGATAGAAAACTGAGGCACTGAGTGATTTCACTCAAGGTCATTCAGAAAGCCTATAAAAGAACTTGGATGGTCAGCTTTCCTCATTCTTGGTCTACCTCTCTACTTTTTAAGTCTCTCAATACTTAGGGGTTTTACCACTAAGCTAGTATCTCTCACGAGAGTTATATCTTCTGTTTTCATGATTTGCAAATTTCAGAAATCTTAGGATTACATATCTGGTCTCTACTTGCTCATATTTTGCTTAACTATGTTTAATACAGAGATTTTATAAAAATAATAATAAAAAAAAACAAAACACACACACACGCACAAAAACCAAAACAAAAACCCACAAAAACCCCAAACTCACACTAAACTACACAATGTGCACAAACCAGTATATAAAGTAGCAAGATAAAAAAATCACCTTCTTGCCCTCTGACCCAATAAATCTTGACAAGAGAGGGACAGAGTTCCCTTTCCTGTATTATTTCACACAGCTTGAATTCTGGAAATCAGAGACTTCCCAAGTATACAGAACATGGAAATTAGACCTTCCACAGAGATGGGAATTGAAACTTTCTTCAACTTTCCATTTCAAAATTAAATGCAGAACCATGCTCCAGCCGTATTCAAAACTGCAACCCATGAGGGCAAAATAATCCCCCACTGGCTGGACACTCCACAGAACCAGTTTAGAGAGATGAAGACAGATGGATGATGCCACCCTGCTGTACCTCCTACACAGCCAACAAATCTTAAGAGTTCAAGAAGCTTTTGTACACTGGCACTGAAGATGAAGATCTCATTGCCTTAAAATATAATAAACCAAATTAAGAGGCACGTACCATCTCAAAGAACACTTGAAAACCAAAGCATAATGTTACTACTTTTAAACAGTTATTTCTAAAGGCCATTAATACAGCAGAGTTCTGCCACACAGCATAAGGGTTCCCATACTAGGAATATGCTATTTAAGCCTCTAGGCATGTTGGCAAAGATCTGTACAGGCTGATCTACTCCAATGGGGAATAAAACACAGTCATTTTCCATTCTGTAATGTTATATAAGGGGATGAGGGTTGAGAACATTTGCACTCCAAGGCCAGTAAGCCAGACAGAATGAAAAGTGAATAAATACGAGACCAGCACTAGAACAGGAATAGTTCAAAAGGCAAACAGTTTGTAAGAGCAAATTGATACATCTTGTGTCATGCCATGTAACTTTTTAACTGCCAAAGGGTCATGGGTTACATATAATAACCAAAAAGAACATTCCCCATTTTCTGACTAGAAGGACTCCCTATACCATGACCTGGGAAAAACAAGTCCAAAGTATGCCCGATGCAGCTCTTAGTCTGTAACATTTACTGCAACAGGTTCTTTTCTGAAGCACTTTCTCTGACGAAGTTCAGTAAAATCTGTAATTTAGTCCTTTATATATGCTTGTAATCCTATCCTTCTGAAGTTGAGCAAGGTACATGCATTGTTACATACCTTTCTCAAACCTAGCATTAAGAATTGTATAAATCACAAAACTGTGCATTGTTCTTAGCTACTCTTAGAATTCTCCTTCCATCAGAGCAGATATCATACATTTCTGAAAGGTTTTTAACTCCAAAACCTCTTATGACTAGTGGGAGAGGAGGGAGGGGTGGAATAAAATACAATTTTTTATTTACTAAAATGTCTTTCAGGAGAGATGACACAGGAGTGAAGATGAGGAAAAGGACATGAACAAGCTGATCTAAGAAATTTCATAAAAAAGTCCATAATATCCAGCTAAAAATTACACCCTGAGGACTTTGCTTAAGAATGCTGCACCTAGGGATGTTGTCTACTGGCCCCCTTTCAGCTCCCCTCCCTTTATCCTTGTTCTGCTGGCAGGATTAGTTTTAAGATGAATTAAAATTATACGAAAGAATAAACTCTGAAGGATTATTTGACACACCACTTACGTAAAAACAGCCATATCAATCCTTCCAGTCTGATGTGACCACTTGAGCTGACTCAGGTCACCACTGTGAGCATCTCACCTGAGTTGTGTCTGTATCAAACCCCCTGCAGTTGGTGCGTTTCACTCACCAGTTCTTTGTCCCTCAGGCCCCAGGGTACCAGCTGTTTGTTTCATGAGCCAAGCATTCAAAAACCCTTCTGTCTAACCTTGTTCTCACCTCTGCACTGATCTGGATCCTGCAGCTAGATCAGGTTTTCTTCACCAGCACTTTTCCTTCACCATCTGTCATGGTGGTTATCCCTTTTGGCATGGCACAGCAGCAGGTCCATATTCCTGCTGCCCTCCCAGAACCTCATCCCACTTCCCACAGCAACCCCAAGCCCCCAAGCTGAACCTTCCTGCCTGTCTGGGAGCTTTGCCCCTTCTCTGTCACATCCCAGCAGGACTCGTCCCTCCAGCGATGAAAAAGCACTTTGGAGAAGCTGAGAATAGGGTAAAAAAGAAATTTTTTTATGCCTTAAAAAAAAAACATGTATGGAACTTAAGTCTCCATTACCACATTACCATAGAATCACAGGATGGGCTGGAATGGAAGGGACCTTAAAGATCATCTCGTTGCAACCCTTGCCACAGGCAGGGACACCTTCCAGCATCCCAGGTTGCTCCAAGCCCCATCCAACCTGGCCTTGGACACTTCCAGGGATGAGGCAGCCCCAGCTTCTCTGGGCAGCCTGTGCCAGGACCTCACACCTTTTACAGGGAAGAACTTTTTCCCAATATTATATACACAATATAGAATTTTCCTAGTATTTTCTATATATATATCATAATAATCATTATGATATATATACATATAAAATATTTATATTTTTATATATATTCTATATCCAGTAAAAACTACATCAAGGACTCTTCTATTTACCACAAGACCCCTAACTACGAACTGTTTGAAGATTATTACAAGCATTGAACACGAAGTGAGGCCCAGCGCAGGGTGCAACATCCCCCTCTGGTGGCCACGCCCGGGCCCCCCCCGGCCCCGGCAGGTACCGAGGGGCTTTGCTTTGGGAAAGCACGTCACAAAGTGCGTGTTTTCAGTGGGTAGGAAGGGCAGCGAGGGGAGAGCGCGGCGGGGCCGCCGCTCGGGAAGGTGCGGGGCGGGATGATGCACATTCCGCCCGGGAATGCTGGGGGTGCGGATCACACAATCGATGAGGCTGGAAAAGGCCTCCGGGATCATCGAGAGCAGCACCACGGCAAGTAGCCCAGGGCACCGAGCGCCACGGCCAGGCCCCCCTTAAACACCTCCAGGAACCGTGACCGCCCCACCTCCCTGGGCAGCCGAGTCCGATGTCGGAACTCCCTTTCTGGGAAGAAATTCCTCCTAACGTCCAACCTAAACTTCCCCTTCCTCCTTTTCTGCAGGATAAACACCTTCAGCTCCTCATCAAACCTGTGTTCCAGACCCTTCCCCCAGCTCCGCTGCCTTTCCCTGGACCAGAGATAGCAATATATGCCAAATACATACGTTTGTGTGTCAGAGCAGGTATGTTTAAGCTGGAGCAAAGACAACCCTGGTGTCTAAACCAGCCGTGAAAGACTCATCTTCAAGGAAAGCCATGCAGGTCCCACCGCAGCCCCTGCCCGGACACACAACATCCCACAGAAATCAAGTGTCCCGTTCTCTCCTCACTGCCCGGGATGCATCACTTACCTCTGGATTCAGCAGGCTGAATCAAAACCCACATCACCAGAAAATTATGGGGTTTGGCCAGGTTAGTGCTTTTGGCAGCCCAAAGAGCAGGCCCAGGTGACTGAAGAAATCAGCGACACGAATAGAAGTTAGGAGTGGGGCACAGCCTTTGATTCAAATTAATTTTTAAAACCAATTTAAATGTATTATACCAAATTTACTAAAAGAAGATTACTCAGCTTCTGTCACCTAATCACATAATTAATACTTCTTCTGTAAAACTGTTTAAGACTCTTACAAGGCTGCTCCATTTAAATTGTAAAGTTAAACTAACAATGTTTTACATTGACACTTTTACATATCAAATATTTTCATTATTAATTGTAGGATAATGGAAAAAAAAAGTATCAGCTACCAAGGGATCATGAATTTAAGTATTAGCCTTTCCTTTATAGCTTGCATGTAGAGCTAATGAAAGCCCTCCAGAACTCTGATAAAATTTCTTTACAGATCAGTCTTGTTCCTTCTCTCCCTCTTCCACTTAATAAAAAAAATAAACAAACAAACAACAAGAAAACACCCAACACCAAAAAACTCCAAACTTTGGTGGCTAAAATGTATAGCCAAGTTAGGCTTCTGACATGAGTCTGGATTTTAGGCCATTATGAGACAATTCCTCCATTGATTTCACAGACTATCCTTAGGTGGAAGGCCCTGACAAGGACCATCAAAGTCCAGCTCCTGACCCTGCCCAGGACACCCCCAAGAATCACACCATGTGCCTGAGAGCATCATACAAACAATGTTTGTCAACAATTTGCTAGATTTCCTTTCCTAGAACTTTAGGAACTCAACACAAATAGAATAAACATCCCACAAAAGAATTAGTCTGAACATCTTTAGCCAAGTACTAACAAAGCAGGTAAATATGAATCAACTTTAAAGAAGGCCACCATTCAAGAAGTTACTTTGAAAAAAAAAATCCACATACAAACTCAGACATCTTGTATGTAGCCAGAACCTAGCTTGTATTTTTCTGTCTGAAAGAGACAATCTGTAGACTACTTTCTGCAGTTTTGTATAAGCAAAATGACTTTATCAGAAATCGGTGAGCTGACTTTCATCGTAACTCATCACTAGAATTCATAACTATTTTCTGGCTACAGAATATAGTGATGGGTGGTATCAGAGCTATACCCAGACTGAGGTGGAGAGAACAGATTAATTTGCCAAAGCTGGCTGTTAGCAGAAGAACGTCTTTCCTTGTATCATCTTCCCCTTGTAAAAACTTTAAGAAAGGCCTTTTTTACTAAGTGTCAGCATTTGGTTAAAAGATCAGCCTCTTGAATGAGAAGCAAAATACATTTCATTCAGTAGCATCATGAATTATGCTAAGAAAATCATGTTTATTTTATTATTCCATGTTTCAAAAGATGGTGCAAGGCTTAGTTCTCTGGGGTTTGAAAAGCATTTTAGGCATGTGGAGATTTGTTTTGTTTTTGTTTAACAGGGTCACTAGAGAGAAAAACACTAGGCTATTTAATTTTTGAAGAAATAATATTTCTAGAACAACCTCCGTATTTGGATTATCCTTTTCCAAATAATTTAGCTACAACTTTATCATGAAGTGTAAAATGTTTGTTAGCCTAGCTCCTTATTCTGTTGTTTTTGTTTTTCCATTGTGATATACCAAGTGTTTTGAGTATCACTTATGACATGAATCTTTCACTGGCTTTTGCCATTTTCCAAAGTTTTTATTTTTAGACAGGTACCAAATATTTTCTTTTTTTGTATCCTACTCTGATCTATATAATAACAATTTAATTCCCCTTTTACAAATCCCACAAACCTCACATTGAATTCTATTTACTCAGCTAAAAGCTTAGTAGCTACAAAAGATACTGGGATAAGCAAAAATAGCGCCATAAAATAAGAAAGTTTGATCCTCCTCTGCCTGTATACCTTGCACTGTGGCACCCTTATAGGGATAGCAGGTGCACACATATCCTGCCTTAACCTCCCTTTCTCCTATCTTTATGTAGATAAGCCCTTGCAAGTGACAATGTGGTGTGAAAAAAAAAAAAAAGGTCATAGTAACCAACATTAACTGAGAGTTTGGAGGTTCTTTGGACTCTGCTCACGAAGAGCAGAGACATAACCCATCACTGATGGGCATACTTACGTTTTAGAAGCTAGTTTTGCTGCTACATTGCCTCTAGATTTTCAGACATAGCAGCATTTCAAGTTTGAGTCGTCTCACAAACAATGAGATTGTGTCCAAGTCCCAGCTGCAGATGTTCTTCCTCCCAGGCTTTGCACAAGACTGAGTAAAAGATTTCACTTAAGATGGTTAGTCGTATTTAACACACTAAAAATAGTTAGGAAACACATTCACTGAATTGTTCTCAGCTGCTGTTTCCCTAATTTACAAGAGCGTTCATTGTTTCCACCTTGAGTTCAATTTACCTCAATTACTTTTGCATGTGACAGAAGAGAAATAAGAAACGGAGGGCTCTTCCACAACTTTCAGAATCATCAGCCAAAGGAAGAATATTTAGAAGTTTTAACTCAGGAAATCATTCTGAAGAAGAGATACTGTGTCTTCAGGAGAACCAAGATGCTTACCTTTTTCCATACTACCCATTATGACAAACATGAAATATTCTTTTACCAGTTTCTTTACTTCAAAAGTATTTGAAGGACAATAAAAATATTTTGAGTAAGAGCATACAGTAATTAATACTACTAATAAAGCAACAATTCACCTGAACAGTTAAATGTACCTGAGAACTAATTCTCCTCATGTAGTTTAGGAGCTTTATTTTAAAGTACTTAATGGGTTTGCAATGGTTAAAAAAGAATTACTCCTCAGGAAGGTTGGAAGTGAAAAAGTTATTCTGTGAAAGTAAAAAGAGCAGGAGTTTACTTGCAGGCTGCAGCTTCTCAAAGCATTACAGGAGAGATCACACAGCACATGCAAGTGCCCCCCACGGCAGGGAAGCCTCTGCAATGTGCTTGTCTGCACTACGGCAGGGTTTCTGAATGATGGTGAAAACAACCAAATGTGGCTTTTGTGAAACACAGAAAAGGAAAAGGCTTGAGAAATGTTACATACAAATAAGAGCAGGATATTATATGCTGAAGTTTAGCTTAAGCTCTTCTATATCCCAATAATGTCTTGTTCTTCACCCTGGATTTAAAGACGTGGATCTTATTTGTAGCTGGAATTGATGCCCCTGACTTAGGCACTGTGTAAACACACAGAAATAATCTTTTACTTGTTCTTAGAGTCTCTAAGTGACAAAAAATCTCTAAATGAAAGAATGGAGGAGAGATAAGACATAAGAACAAAACCTGAATTAATATTCCTCTCTGTGTACCCCTCTCCAATTGCAACAAAATCAATTTATGTAAGGAATTATTTAGTTGCACTAATCAGGACTCAGGAATCAGATTTAATGTGGACACAGAAGTCTTTCTTCACAAGAAATGGAACAGAGAATGTGACTGCATAAGAAGTGGTAACCTTAAGGATAGCATTCTTTGGTCATTGCAGTTCTGGTGAGGAGAGAAATATACATTTTTTTACTGATATTCAGAAAAAAAATGTTGAAAGATCTATGTTCCAAAATAACACATGACTTCAAAAACACTCCAATAAAAGTTATGGCACAGGTAACTTTTCAAAGTTTTTATTATATTGCATAAGCTATAACATTTTACAAATCTTAGTTACATTTTCAGCAACAGATACACTGATACTGTATTAAATACAGAGATGAAAAGACACCTCTGACAAAATATAAAAAGGTAGAAATACTTAAAACCAGGATGCTGAATATCAAGAATGTTTTACATAAACAATATCCATACTAGAGAGCTTTTGAAAATGACTGCCAAGGTAATGAAGTGTTTGTTGAATGTAAGGCTCCAAAGTGCAAGGTGGTGAGCACAGTCAGTGCCATCGGTTCACCTGCCATGCAACAGCAGAGCCAGGCTTTGTATGAACTCCATGCTCTAATGAGCACTAAAAACTCCTTTCTACACAATAGCATGTAAAAATATTACTGTTCTAACATGGACTGAAGTGCAACAAGTGCTTCAAAGGAACTAAATAAGCTAACTGGGGAATAAAGTACCAGGACATTTTGGGGAGAGGGAATATAGGAATGTTCAGTAAGTCTTAACTGACTGAAAAAAAATCTTTTGGTAAACCAGTTTTCAAGCTTAGAGTGGTAATAAGAAAATTAATGACACAGTTTTCCCCTGCCAGCCTTGAAAAAAAAACAAAAAAAAAAATCTGAAGCTTTTTTTTGTGTGTGTAATCAGAACATAGTACTGCTTTTAAAGGAAAATGAAGCTCAGATTCATTTAACCCCCCTTTCATGTAAATTTTTTAACACAAATGTAGCTGCCTACTGTTAGAACTGTGGCACAAATTAGTGCAAACTACTACAAAAGAATACTCATTTTAACTCTGTAGGCATAGTCCTGTGTTTTGCATAATTGTACTGAATTTTTAAAAAAAATATTTAAAAAACAGAAGCTTAGGTTATATAAACAATGCAGGTTAGGCTCCAAATTGAGATAAAAATTGGTTCTAGAAAATAACAATTAAGTACCCATTTCCACACACTTTCTGCTGCTACTGGCAAGGAAGGTCAGCAGCTGAAAAAAGGATTTTTATCATTATAATAGCTTTTATATATAAACATATATTAATTTCATTTTTGAAGCTAAAATCCCAGTTTCATACCTGTAAGTCCAGTGACTTCAAGACGCTTACTCTCGATGCATGAAGTTGAATCAAATTCCATATGTGCATTTTAAAAAGATACTACTATTCAAATTGCTAAAGATATATATTTTTTTTAATTTCTTTTCAAACATGAAATACAAAAACTAGGGTTTACAACAATTACCATCATCATCAACATGCAAGAGTCAATATTCCAACATAAAAAACACTAGATCTGCCTTTTAAAATATTATAAAAGCTACATAATTGTATGAATTGAGGGGTTTTGGCTAACAGAAAAAAACCATAATGTGCTTTTCAGATAGTCAGGTGTCCCACTGATAAAATAAGTCTGATGAAAGAGAAAGGCACTTCAGCAGGCTAATTTATCTTCAGTTCTTCCTAATATGCAGTACTAGACAACGGATATAGTGTACTGCCTTTTCATCTGCACAGTGTTAGATCAGCAGTGTTGTGAACCTGTTCCACTTTTTAACTAACAAGAAGAGTTTAGACTGGTGCCCATTCATTTCATCCTCTTTGGTACAAATTACTGCATAAAAACAGAGTAGACAACTAAACATTCCTACATCCTGAATTATTTTTGGTGCGTCATCTCTAGCTCTATGTTGGCAAGTAACATCCCTAAGCATCACATAATTTTTGCTTTCCAGTTTAAAACATACTGGCCTTTTCTATCTTCTGACAGTACTATAAAGATTTTTCCTGTTAATCAACTGGAATTTTTAAGTGATTCACCCACACTTTTTTTTTTAAATTCTATAATATCTAGCATTTGGTAAGAATCTGAAAAATACTGTCAATTAGCTTATTCTAAGTCAATATCCAAATTCATGTGCATACAGCTGCACACTCTTCAGCCTGATCACTTCCTTTAACTTATGTTACATCCAAGTACAGGCCTAAGCCATGTAAATTAATTAGCAGAAACAAGCCTTGGCTATAACTCCACTAATCACCTTATCAGTAACAGGTAAGATCTGGAACCTGTATGTCTTCTGCAAGAACCACCTCAACATCATGTATCATAACCATGGTGGGAAAACTTTCCTGAAGTTTATTAACTGGTTTTCACCTTAAATATATGACCAAATTTGGTCCTGAGTGTTCTGCATCTACCTGACACCTTGCATTCAAATGTGCATGTACCTGTATGTGGGCTTTTCTTGTGCAGGAGCTGACAGCTCAAGAAGGCCTTGGGAAGAACAGAGACATAATTCTTGCAAACATTTGTGTTCTTCGAAATGAATTGATTCCCCTGAAGCACAAATGCACATCGGTTTGCAAACCAGCATCAGAAAGAAGCTACAGGCTTTCCAATTCTCCCACTCATTCCCCTTTCCTTAGAGGGGTCTCACAGACATGGCCCATTTCTCATTCTCAAAGTAATCAACCTCCCAATTCAAAGTAGTCAAAACCTCTGAATGTTTCCCTGGCCTTTCCAAGAGCTGTGTGCCAAGAATCCTTGCTAATTTTTGCATAATTCTAGCACTAGCATTTTAACACTCTGTTAGTGCTGCAATATGAGCCAACAGAAAAAAGAATTAAATTCAGTGATTCCTATAAATTCATACGTTGAAGTCATATATAGATATATAGAAAAGCATTAGTTTGGCCACAAAGACAAATTTCATTGTAACATTCTGTCTTTTCCACATGTTACACACTGGTTATCTGTGGAATTAAAAATTTTAGAGCTCAGTGTAGTCAAACTCCTTTTTTTTGATCTAAAGCCAATGAGAATTCTAGTCACTAATAGGTAATACAGGCTTTTCCAGTGCATAAATTCCAACGTGCAGCTGGAACATGAAGACCTGAATAATATATTCTGTGAATACTGAATATAAATTATAATTGTAATAATTTTAGAGTGGGATTTCCAATCCTTTTTCTTTGATGACCAGATATCCTGGCACAGAACAAAAACAACGGAGTGCCAAACTTCCTTCCTTTGAACTTGCATAAATAAAGCCATTTGCAGTAGTCCATATTTTTTCCATGATACAAGTGAATTTGAGAATTTGAGAAATTAGGTATTTTTGGTGTATACAATGAAAAAAGACATTTTAAAAAATCTGAAATTTCAAGTAAAGACACATCAATTTAATATTAACTCCACAAAACCATTAGCCTGTCAGGGAATTTGTTATGTTCAACAGAATACATAACAGTCTCTTTTTGAAAAGGGAGCCATCAGAACTGATGCAGCTATGCAAACAGGGCAATATTGAACCTCAAAATCATAGCAGCTTTCACAAGAAATGTGCATATATAAATTAGTTCCTTCTAATGTATATAACAAAGCAAAGGATGAAAGTATCAGTATCTGAGGCTAGAGAGTCATACAAAAAATCTAGTGGAACTGCATATAAAAAAAAAAAAAAACAACACTATTTTGAAAATGTATTTGGTACAGGACAACTGAATTCCAGTTACCTAAAAAGAGAACCAAGTCATCTTCTCCTCCTAAACCAGATTCTTTAGGCCAATTTAATTACAGACTTATTTACACACCTAACTCGAACTTATGTCACATTTTCATACTTGGAACTCAAAAGGAACATTTTCATGAAGCAACTACACACCAGAATTTGGATTGATGCATCGCTAGTACATCCTGGTTACCTTCCATATTCTTCTAGAAACAACACCAGACCACTTGACAATCCCAACACAACAGACATATTTCACAGTAACATTTCCTGAGTAAATATTCCCAGAAGCCCAGCTGCATAGGATACTTCCCAACTCTTGAGTGTACTACAGGGCAGATAACCAAGAACACCTCACCCTGCCATTCACATAAAGGCATTGCATGTTTGGGTCTTGGTACAAAACCTTAACCAAGCTCTAAGGGAAATACTTATAAAGCTTTTTTAGGACGATTTAGAATCAAACTGCCAAAGCCAAAATGCTGGAACTTATTTCATCAGGGAAACGGCTTCAAAGCCACAGAAATACATTCTGTATACTATATGAAGCACATTAAGGGATGCATCTACTTTTCTGTTAGCCAAAGTTGAAATCATCACTTTGACAAGATGAAGATTAAAAATAAAGATTATTCTGATGGCCTTTCCTTCCTCTATACATATCTTAGTTACAATTCATGCATTCATGACTTTTGGTAAATTTAACTCTAAGATGAGTCATAAGTAGTATTTATATTGCATTATAGACCAAATTTTGCGATCTGCTATCTCATGCTCATAACCCTCCCCCCCAACTTTTAAAGCCTGTTTAACTCCTCTGCAAACCCAGAAAAAAGCAGCTCAGGCTGGCAAAATGTAGGCACATAAACCTCCAATGATCCTCCATTGTTTTAAACATAACATAAAAAGCAATGGTGCCAAAATTTACTGCTACAGAAACTATTTCAAAGGCATAGTTTGTCTAAACTTGCACATTTTTTGATCATAGGCCAAACTCTCACTTATAAATAAGCAGGGATTCAAGAGTATGTTGTGGAGCACAGCTGGCCCAACAGCATGCAGATTTTGACTGACAAAGAAGCCAAAACAAGACACTGGGATCAGCAGTAGCTGCAGCTTCAAATGCTACCAGAACCAGTCCTTTTCTGCTGGACATGGACACTTCACAGCAGATTCCAGTCTTCAATGTCCGTGGTTCATAACAAAGAAGACAGGCAACATCTTAAGACAGCAGGGACCATGAACTGCAGCGGCCACAGAGCTGGTGCACTTCCCCCTTCTGCCACTGCTGTATGGAATTGCACATGGATGGGCACACAGGGAGGGCAGGAATGCCACAGAGCTCCGCTGATAAACCCAACAGAGCTCATCTGCTGGTGTCGTGGGACCAATGGATGGAACATTTTACATTATACAAAGAAGTAGTAACAGATCCCTAGAAAAGTTTACATATAAAATACTGTACAGATGGTCACATGGACTGGGAACAAGGCTCAGGAATGGCTTTAACTAGGCTACCAATGCATTAGCAACAAGTACAAAAAAATTAAAATACGTGCCTACATTTCTCACTGTGCATTCCCAGAGGTGTATCCAAGAATGACAGGCTAATTAAAATGTGGGCCTTCTCCATACTGTCAGTAAAATTAGGAATTGGAAAATTTTAATAACAGCATTTCCCTGTATTCAATTCTTGAATATCAATTGCCCACTTGAAGTTAAGTAACTCGATCTGTATGTTAAAAAAATGAAACTTCTCTTGATACTAGAAAACAACATTTTCCTTGTAAACCCAACACTGCAGAATTACAGAAGCAGCCAAGAGGTCAACAACCAGCAGGGAGAGCAACACCACAAAGCACATTGTGTTTTAATTTATAGGAAGAAGCGGCCTCTCCTCTCTTTTCTTCCAGATGTTGGTTTTGCTATCTCTTCTTGGGAGAGATGGTCTATCCCTTTT
Organism: Margarornis squamiger; assembly: GCA_035222235.1. Lineage (NCBI taxonomy): Eukaryota > Metazoa > Chordata > Aves > Passeriformes > Furnariidae > Margarornis > Margarornis squamiger. Next base: position 61,179 of record JAWWTY010000002.1, read on the forward strand.
TTTAGCAGAAAGGATACCAGATTCATGACTTCCTGATACAGGTTTTTTTCTCAGACCTTCCTCATCATGCTGTTCTACGACTGGCCCGTTCCCTCCTTCCATAATGTGCCTCACAGCCTGGTCCTCTGGAGTGCAAACAGTGGTCCCACTTTCACTGCTACTCAGATCCAGATCTTCCAAGTAAAGAATCTTAGAGTGTGGCATACTTTTAATGAAAGTTTTCTCTCTCTCCAGTTTCCTGCTAGGATGATGCTCATTCATGTCCACACCAGAGTCCAGACTGGTATCATTACTCTCTGTTTTCTTCCCCTTTTTCAGATCTATGAAAGAATGCCTCACTTGAGCAATTGGCTTTCCATCCAAGGACACAAACCATGCTCGAGGGTGTGGAGATGGTTTTCCTTTGGAGAGTTCCAGTAACGTTTGTTCTGAAATACCTTGAAGTTCAGATGAGAAGGGAGTCATGACAACCGCTTCATTCAATGTCCCAGGAACAGAGACAGATTCCAGTAAGCTGTTGGTGTATCGGCCCCAGTTGGATGTTTGGGAAGGCAGCCCCTCTTCACTGTCGAGGGTACTGTTCTCATCCCTGCAGACAGAAGGCTGTGGGTGGGAGTGCACGGGCATTTTCGGGAGTGTCTGCATGTAAGTGTCGCGGTTCATGGGCTCCATCATGGGGCCGTACACCAACTGCCCTTTCCTTGGCAAAGTCGCTGACTTTGCAGGATGCAGCTGTTCTGGGGAGTGGAAAAGGTCAGAGGTCTGAAGAATAGCAATAGGTTGATTATAAATATGCATGAGATGTTCTGGGATGTGAGAAAGCCCATACATCTCCTCTTTCACTGAAAGGTATCTGTTTTGGTCTGGAATGTCCCTGGGAGCCTGGGAGATAGTACTGTTGCCATGCTTCGGCTGCTGTAAGAGCCTCACTCCTGCATTAGGCTCCAATGAATGGGCTGAACTTCTTGACTGACCAGTCTGACAGGATGACTGATAAGAAGCATCCTCAGTGTAGATTTTAAAATTGTCTCGTGATTTTCCATCTTCTGTGTCTATGGACATCCTTCTTGGAGGGCTGTATGAGGGAATCTTCGGTGTGTATAACTGCGAGTTATCCTCCAACTTTAAAGAGCCTTTGACAGCATTGATGTGATTTATGTGAGTTGTTGATGTTGTCTGGTCTTTTTTTATGACCTCCAGCTTAGTTGTATTTTTTTCCTTCTTTTGTGTCCGACGACATTTATCCCTACACAAAAGAGATGCAAAGTGACTGTAGAGCATACTAGAAAATACTAGACTGTTGACTACCAAAGCTGAAGATTAGAGATTAAGAAGTTACAGTCTAACGTGACATCACAAACTTAGAATGAAGTTGTGTAATAGTAGCAATTTTTGATGAAACATCAGTCTACACACTACAAGTTAGCTGAGGAAACAAGTCTCAACTTAGAAGACTTTTTATCAACCTTAAATTCCATTGCTGATGAGCTTACTAGAGCTTCTCTTTTTGCTTACCTGCAGTAACAAAGAAGAACAGCAAAAAATCCGATGATAATGACAACAGTACCTCCCAGTATGGCCGTAAGGAACACGGTGTGATAGGCTGTTATGTCCTTGGAAACTGCACTAATAATGGATTCTAGATTGTCAAACAAAACCAAGCAAGAGTTAGTTCTCAAAAACAAGTAATTCCACTTGATGTGCAGAGCTGTAGCTACTAAACTGAACTGTACTTTTCCAGTGACTTTGAGTTCCACTGGCACTATGTTCATCCTTCCCTTTTCACCTTGCTATTTCAGCAAACTAGAAAATATACAGTGGTTACCATATAATGCATCTTCAAAGGTTCATCTCAAGTACTAAAGCCTTACCATGACATTTACTTGATTCCAGTCAAATTACATTTGTATTAATTGTCCAAACTGACTTAGAAAAATGTTCTACATTTTCTATTTAGCACTCTGTCAGAGTGCTGTTTTTAAATTCAGACATACTATTTCTCTGATAGATCCCTTCATAAAAATTTTTAAAATATGCCACAAGTCTACATAAAATGGGATTGTTTTACCCAATACTAAATTTTCTTGTTGTATTTTCTCCTGTCAAACATGATTCTCAACAGCAAGGGATACAGTCCTGCTAATTTTTAGATTTCCCTAGTCACAGTTCCCTTTCAGGCTTCTCCCAAAAAGGTGGCAATAGTATAGACACAGAAGTTCAGATACAGTCTGCACCTTCTGCCCTACAGCATCCCAAGTTCTAGGAAACAGTTACACGCAAAGGCACACTATCAGGATTCCAGCAACAGTTATGCAGCTGGTCAAGTTGCGGGTCACTTCTCCCTTTCTGTTGTTAACTAAAGCAATCGAGCTGACAGCTTTATGTCACGTGGGTACTGGGGCTATCCAGCAATTGCTCGGGCAGTCGCTGCAGTACCTCTCGTTCCAGGCAGTGGAGCTGCTATCCAGTAGCCCAAGTGCTGAGCAGTGTATGTCCACACCAGCTGACCATCTGCTTCCTTTACCATTCCCAGCCCACGGTTCACCCAAGCACCTGCAAAAAGAATAAGGACAAAATATGGCATGTGCCATGCAGAATTCTTTCATACCTCAAACCACTGACAATCAAGCTATTACTAAAAATACACAAGGTCACAAGAAAAACTGAAACTTCTGACCTAGACACTATTTATTACACAGCTTTAGCTAAACATGCAAACTTTCTCAGCTCCCAATTTCATTGCAAGTATCCCTCTGTGGCCATTTACCTTGAAACAAAGCATCAACATTACTCATCAGAAGTTAATATAATTCATTTTCCATTAATAGATGTCTTTCACAGAAATGCACACAAATAATTTGAAAAAATCCTATTATAATGAGCTTAAAGCTAAAATCCCATTATATGAGTATGAAGGCCAAGACTAAAAAAATGAAGGAGCAGGTAACTGAAGCATTTGAATATTTAACAAGTTTAACATTAGCTAGCAGACCTTTGTGGGAAACCATTTTAATTCTAATAAGCCACTATAGGATAAACAATGCTTGTCTTGAATGTTTGTCTCCTCCTCCCTGCCCCAAGGCAATAACAGCTCAGTTAGCCCAAGGAAGGGCTTTTGTTAGGACACAGATTCCACACCATCTGTTTGGCCACACAAAGGACAGGTATTATGGTATGCCAGCTTCTACAATTAATAAAGCATCCCTTAGAGGAGACAGAATTATATTTAACTCACTTGAACGCATTTACTGTGGACCATCTGTGAAATTCCAAGGACATAAAACAACCTCATATAAACAACCTTACATTTTCAACGTGCAAATACTGAGAGGGAGAGAGAACCACCAGCTTTTTTAAAAGAACAATAACCACAGCATCAAAATGGTCTAACTCATATAAGATGGAGCTTATATGAATTTCAATTCAATTTTCTTCCAGGACCCTTCTTTCAGCAAAGCAAGAAGTAAATATCTGCCAGACAGGATATAAAGATGGGAACTGACACCTGCCACAGATACACAGACAACCACAGAAAATCTCATTTGGCAGTAAAACATGCTGCCTTCTCCTTGTGCTTGGGATGGCTGGCAGAGGGGAAGATCAACAACTACCTGAAGCCCTCAAAGTGCTGGTTTCTCAGCTACCTGAGAAACCTCCTGTCCAGAGTTGGAAACAAGACCAGCTGGAAAAGTCTTCCATCGCCAACTCTCTCATGGAGGCAACAGATCCTCAAATTCTCCGTCCTTTCAACTATGGGACAAGAGGACCCTACACTGCACAACCATTGTTTTAAAAGTACAGAGAGTGGGCTACTTATAGGCAGATGAAAAACAACATAAAACACCACATATAAAAGGTAAAAAAAATTTCAAGGTCTCCAGAAGTTCTGTCTTGACTGATCAAATCTGTAAGTAGTTATACAATCTTTGCTGTCCTCTTCAGTAAATTACATCTCCCTCAATATACTCCACAGAAAATAGTAGGTATTAAGGAAAACATTGAAATGTGACTTATGAGTAAGCCCATTTTCTCTATGCTTTACTGCCATTCAAACAGAAGGATATAATCCTCGATTTAATGTTGCAATGAAAGCTTTCTGGTTTTTGTAATTCTATTAAAATCCACAAAGTACTTTTAGCACTAATGCAACAAAATATTTAGAAAGAAGGTAGTCACATGCAATATACATCAACAAATTCTGCATTCACAGGAGCTGGAATATAATTACCAAAGCACATCTTCCAGGAACAGTCTCAGTACTGCTACACTTGGAGTAACCCCAGGGAACACTACACAGGCAGATCTGTGAAAGCAGCTTCTCCCTTTCTCCTGGTGTACATGGATCAGCCCACACCACATCACACACAGACCTGTTCCCTTGCCACTACCAGTACTGACATGGGAGCTCTGATTACCACCACAACACATTACCCAAGGACTTCACAGTTTAGAAGTGTGTCAGTGTCCTGCTGGGGACATCCTGCATGCAGCATCTTGGATACCAGATGCTCATTATTCAGTGCAGCAGGAGCTCTGCATTCAGCTCAGGTGGGGGCCTAATGCTACTTAAGGATGCTCTGGAATGCTTCCTGGGGAGCTGAGGTGTCCTCAGTCTCCAGAACCTGGGCTAAGTCATGTCTTGTTCAGTTACCTTTGAAATAAATGTCACTTTGCACATGTCAAATCAAAGGGAAAAACTAAATAAATGTATTTAGATATAAAAATCCAGAACAGTGAACACAATTGCAAATTTTCACCGTAGAGAAGAGGAAAGGGAAGAAAAAGTGGGAAGTTAAGAGTTATGCCCCAGAAGTTTCTCTCCTTTTTCACAGTCCTCCTTGCCATCTCCTCAGCAAGCAGCAGCAAAAGCTCCATGTGAACACACCTCAGTGAGCACCCCTTACAAAGAGCTTACCTTTATGGAACGTCTATCAAAGTACAGCCCATTGGAGAGTTAAAAAACAACTCGTTTTGTTTTTCTGCATCAACAGACCATGCTCCTCCTCATGCCCTACCCCCAAGGCCAACATGCCTAAGTAGGGATGGTGAATAGGCCCCTCAACACACCTTACTCTAATTTATACTCTAACCAGACCCTCTGCCAAGTTGATCCAGTTCTGTCAACTTTTTGTTTTAATAACATTGTTGACTTAGCTTTGTTTAGTAAGTTAAAACAACTCAGCATAGATCCAGATGAGCATAGGAGCTGGCAAAAGTGGCTGAGGCAGCAAGAAATTAAACCCTCTTGCGCTATTTTACCATGTCAGACTAAAATCCTTCCTTTGATGAAAAAATGCCATCTTGTAGCACCAGTTGCCCCTCTGAAGTCTTCTAAGTGTATAGACATTTAACCTTCTATGCCAAAGCTTACCTTACTGACCCTTCCCACAAGACAGCCTAGTCAAATTTTTATTAGCATGTTCTTAATTCAAATTCACATTCTTTAGTTGTTCTTTATTAGGATGCTCAGTTTCTTTCTTGAACATGTAAACAGTGCTTTGTTAAAGTTGGTATCCTTCCAACAGCTGAACAAAAGCTTTTTGCCTTAGTAAGGAGCAAGACACAGCTCTTCACTCCCTTGCTTTTTTCAAGACCAAGTGTGATGACAAGTACAAGGTAAAATGTAATCAGGACACCAATGCACACACACCTAATACAGGACATCTAAATGGGTTAAGTGTACATAGCTCATTACTCACTCTTGACTAAAATTAGACATGAAGGGATGCCAAAAGGTTTAGAATGACTAATCCCCAGCCTCTTCTTTGCATGCACACTGCAAGAACTATGTTGTTCCCTTTGATAACTCTTATTTCCCCTTCATTTCACTTTCTCAATTGCTTTTGTTAACTGAAATAACATCTATTCCATTTCTAACGTCAAAGGAGCTTTAGAGCTACACTCTAGGAAACAAAGCATCCAAACCTTCAATTCTGATTTGTTTTCTTTAAGAAGGCATTCACAAAATTAGCATTCACAAAATTTAACACCACCTAAAATGTATGTTTCATGAATGCTTAGCCTCCTGTGCAAACAAAAATCCAGTATATTAAAATTTGGGCGATAGGAATGCTAATGAATTCTACCTAAGCTTTTTGAACTACTGAAAGCATGGAAATACCTTTGAACAATTCAAGCTAATCTGTTTTAAAAAAAATACAGAACCCCTTATAAAACTTGTGACCATTGACCACCACCTCATATATTAGTGCCATCACTGTTCCGTGCCCCACAGTGGCACGTGCCCAAAACTACAGGCATGTGCTAGAAGGCAGAATAACAGATAACTTAGTCCACTCACCAGTTTTCATATCAAATGTCCATGCAGGTACAGCATCTCCTGATTTCACAGTAGTTGTGGGGAGAGGCAGTGTAATCTGAATGGGACCATTTACTTTCAGTTCTTTCCCAGTCAAAAGAACGTTTACACATATGGCAGCAAGAGGGCTTAATTCCATGCTTTTAAAACCTGGATGTGAGAAATATCTTGTCTGTAATTCTCCATTTATAGTTTATTTTAAAAAAATAAAAAATTTAGAATTAACAATCTATCCTCATTGTAACTAAACTTAAGTCCTCCTCCACATCTAGCTAAGGAATCAGCTATCAGCAACTCAGTCAAATAAAAATCAACTTTTCTTTCAGACTTCTAAAATCTTATGATTAAAATAAAACACAGTCATTTCCATACCAATGCTGCAAGAGAAACAGACTTGTGACATGGAGGGTCAATGCTGAAACAGAAATGAAACAGAACATGGTTTGGAGGTGGGGCAAGGAGGGTTTTCCCCTTTAGATAATCAGATTACAAAACAGTTACCTTGTGTGAAATATAGATAATACAAGAATGTTTTTATAATCACTATATACACAACATTGAATCAAAGTGAAGACATGTGCAAACTTTCCTGTAAGGATTAAGTTTCCAGTTTGGCAGTTATAATTAACTGAATAGTTAACCACGAGGCTTGTCAAAGCACTCAAAAGGAAATGTTTCATATACAAAGCTTTACAATGCAGTCTCAAAGTTTGTTTTCCTTTCACCAGTTTGCAAATACTTCAGAATGCACAGTATGACAGGATGGTGAAAGAAGCTAAAACAGAATTAGTAAGTAGCAGAATAATGTTAAATCCACGCAAGCTGTTCCAAGCTGATTGTGAGAAAACTCCTGGCACATCAGATATCAATTAGCTTCCACCTGCCCTAAAAGGAAGCCTATTCCTCTAGGAGTATATGAATAATTTAAAACACATGCCAGACAGATTGAAAGGAAAACTCAAAGAGGAGAAACATTGCTTATTCTCTTATGCTTCTTTCCTTCTGCTTTCCATTTAAAGAGATGAAATATAGGTAAGAAAGATTTTAAAATATGTAAGTCAAAATATCAGTCTATATGATGAATTTAATTCAATTAATATTAATGAAGAGAGCATGATAAGTTCAAATAAGCCATGTAGTGGCCTCTTCATACAGTGCAAAGAATTTAAGAGCCTCATGGTTTCAGATCCACTGGGAATACAAAGAAAAGAACAAAAGAAGGATGAAACTGCACACAGTACAACCTACCAGAGGCTACTGTATTTATGCGAATTAGACAGCTATCTGATAGAATGACAAATACTAAAAAATCCAACGATATAAAAGCAGAGTTATGACTCATGAAACCATGTACTGCTTCTCCAGTGAAACAGATGCACAGAAAACACTAGTAAAATTGTGCTCTGTACACATAGTGACCACTTGGTCCCACACAGGCTTGCACAGATTGACTGTCTGTGGGCCAAGGAAGAGATTCCATAGGATCTTTGGGCTGGATGTAAAGCTCCTGGAACCAATCACTCCAGTGAAAATGCAGAAAACCCCACAGCTGCTGTAGGGGTGATTCACTGATTTCTTTAGGTTCATCTAGGTTACACTGATTTTTAAGGTGTTTTACTAAACCAATTCTACAGTCTCATGAAATGCTGAACATATCTATATATTAAAAGCAGACATGAAACAAAATAGTGACATTGCTTACTCACCTAATGTGTTTATAGTGTACTCCTATGGAACAAAACTTTGTGATATAATACAATGGAAGCAGGTTCAGGCCCTTTTAAATTAAGCATATGTTTTTCTGAAACACTGTACACTCATGTGCCTTGTAATTTGAATATTTCTTCTTTTTAAAAAAATCTTAAACAACACATTTACATACCTGATTTATTTAGAAGAATTCCTGTTGTATAGAGAAAGCTGTCCACTTTCAAAAATTGCTCCGGCACTGTCAGATAGGCTGTAACATTTGTAATATGGTGATTTGCAGGAAGTTTTATTAAAAATTTTGGAAACTGAACACTTGGTTGAGATTTGGCATCTGTAAAGAGTAATATTTTGTCTTAGCCACGGTAAAACACACCCAACAGTGTTTTTATTACTCTTCAGAAATCCATTTAGCATAACAACCTGTTTCCACCCATTTTCTCCATGATCTGTGCATTTCTAGTCTAACACTTGTCACAGCCTCCCATATAAATACATAATTAACTGAAAATCTGGCTTATGGTAGACAGGTATTATATGAGAATATGAACATGCTTAATTTTTTTCGGTGTGTGTACAGATGGTTATCACAAAGTGTTTAATTATAGTCTGCATACACTGAACTTACCAGACAGTTTTCCAGTAATTAAGACAGTATCTTCAAACAGCCATATATTAGCTTGACTTTGTGGGAATAACGAAAGTGTCACGGATGAGTATACTGTGGAAAATGATAATATTTGTTACACTGTGCAATCAAAAAAAAATAAAAAAAAATCATCTAAGATCCCTGATTCTGAAGGAATATTGAACTGAGCAATTAAAAAAAAGAGAGCACATGAAGACTAAATAAATAAATTACCCCTGTTGTCCAGAGCAGGAACGTTAGTGTTTAGGAAGAAAGATCTCTGCTGAATGCTTGCTACAGCCTTATGCCTTCTATGGATAAACAAGTGGCTAGAATTCTTACAAGTCCATTTCTTTAAAAAAAAAAAAAAAATCATATGCCTTTTTAAGAGTATGCAATAGTTAAACAGAAAAACTAGTAAGGAAATGCCTCTGAAAGGGAGCTGTTACAACAGGTTATACCTGTTAAACAGGACACAAAGCATTGGCACTCAAGGAATTACTCAAGTCAACAGGATTTTTGTCTACATGCACTGCCAGCTCTTTGCTAAGTCTGGGAAAACAACTTCTCAGAATTCACTCTGTATCACCACACAGCCTACTTAAAATGGGCTATTTTCTGTTTTATATAATAAGAATTTTGACAAGTTTAACAGATCGTTCACCCTTAGATGTGCATTGACAGGCACTGCCTCCCTTGACTGACTTCATTCCGCGCTGAGCTGACAGGAACTACCCAGACAGCTTAGGGGAGAAATTTAATTACAGGCAGATACAGTGTAATAATAGGATTATAAAATGCTTACGCACTTGGCATTCTCGCAGTCTTCCAAGGCAAAGGTGTCAGCATGTAGCCATCCTTGTATGAGACAATGGTTAGGCTTAATCCTAATTTGTAGGGAACTTTTATTAACACTGCTCCATTGTTTCCAGTAAGAGTAGAATTTGTCTTCGTGTAGTTAACAAACACTTCTACCACTGCCTGTCGCAGGTACTGATGACTGATGATGTCATTTACTTGAACTTTTAGTGTAAAAACAGATCCTATTAACAAAGAGAAAAAACAGGAGGTCATAATACATCAATACAGTCCTAGAGATCATGTCTTTGCTATTCATACACTGTGCAGTAGATCTCTATCTCTGGCCAAAATCAAGGATAACCTTGCTGTTATATGCCACAGGGAAAAGGGAGCAAAAAAACATAAGATGGGGCACAAAGTTCTCAAAAAGCGTTTATCAAACTCAGCAAATATCATACCTAACCAGCTAAACAACAACAACCACACACACACCAAAAAAAAAAAAAAAAAAAGGCAATACCAAACAAAAATTCTTTCCCTTTTGTTTAACCTTGAACAATGCTTCTGTGACAATGTGAGATTTAATGCCCTCTGCAATATCACACTGATAATACAGATGGTCTTGTTATCCAAGTGAAACCTTTGGCTTGGGTTGCACATTCAAAGATGCACCTTAAGTTTCTGAAAACAGGAACCTAATGTGTACAGCCAGTGGGATAACACATTCATATTTACATGTGTAAAATTACTATAATGTGACCCACTGCATCCAGACTGTTTTAATCTACCATCTCCCACTAGACTTACACTGGGCTTCATCACTGGTTTTCATCTTCCTATACTGCACCTTCTAAACAGTATTTGTCTACTGCTAATTAGGGGATCTGATATTCTGTACAATGTCCAGTGTCCTGCAGAGATCATGATGACAGTGATTGAGCAGGATGGTGAAAATAATAAATCCACTTGAACAAGTCTCAAGGTCTCTGAACCACAATCAATTTTTCTCCTACCTTGATTGTAAATAAACTATTAGGGAGTCTTTTCACAGACAGCAAGTACATGGAAAGCGACAAAATTTCACATGATTTACAGATTGGAGTTAAGTTACTATTATAAATTAAAATCTCTATGGACCATTCCAGTATGTTGGTTACAGACGTACTACTATTCAAAACCACTGCACTTGTTTATATCCTGATATTTTCAAATATATTCATTATGAATATGCATTTCTATTTAGGTCAAACATCATGCTAAGTTACTGAAACTTATCTACCTAAAATCATAGTTCAATTTCGTTATGTTATCTGCACTATAATTGAGATTGACATTGCACCAAGAGATTACTACCACTGACCTCAATTTAAATGAACAGGTCTTGAGAAGCTGAGTGCAATCCATCAGAAAAACCCAGTATTGTAGTGAAAACACCCAAGTTAGGCCTGTCTGAAATTAGTATTTATTTAGGTCTATTGTATGCATGAAACACACTATATATTCATGCAAAAAAATGGCCTGCAGACAACAAAAGCTACACTGGCCTCTATTTATTACATGCAGAAACTCACCAGCTACACCAGATTTATTCCCTGCAGTGTTATATAAAAATCTACATCTCCTAGTGCAAATTAATATATACTTTCAGAAAAAGAAAAAGATCCCAGTGGTACTCAAATGTATTTGACAGAAAATGCGCAATAATCTTAGAACAATGTCATCTGACTTTTTTTCCTCTTGTTGCCCGAAACACAGAAACACAAACCAACAGAGTGTCAGTTTATGCAGTGCTTTATTCGGGGCCCGGGAACCTGGGGATCAGCATCCCAAATCAGGATTCCGCTGAGCCATTTTCAGAGATAGCTTATATACTTTTCTGGTAAGGGTACACGTGTACCAAAACACACAATCTCATCTATAAATCAGTTACATAGGTTACACATATACAATTGGTAATAATTTTCCATGCTATAAATCTACCATGGTTGTCTAACTCAAGGTACTGTTTAACTCGGTTCCCCCCACACTAGATCAGTACAGAGACTCCCTACACCTGTGGGTCTTCAATCTTAATCTTATCTCGAAGCCACAGT
>JAWWTY010000002.1:72826-161204 GCA_035222235.1 Margarornis squamiger
TACTAATCCCTTTGATTATTGTCTCTCTGTCCTCAGCACATTCTCAACAGTTTCTGAATCCCCACAGCTGTTTCAAGTCACCCCTCCTCGGGCCTAGTTGAACAACTCAAACCTTAGCATAACTACCTTTACATTAGTATATTTGCAACACTCTTGCATGATATTTCAAGAATAAAGTTGTTTTAGATTGCTGTGCTAGAAGGGTTTTAAATCACGTAATGATTGGGAAAAAATATTTTATGTCATGTCAGCAAATTATGGTTTCTAAACAGCTCTTCCAGGCACTGATCCACTTACACATATACTAGCATCATTCCAGTGTTTCCAAAACCTGAGAAAGAGGTCATTTGCCCTTGGCCAGTGACTAGCTAAAAGGCTACTGAAGAGGGACAACAGGCTGTGTACAATATTCTTATCCAGCCATCACTTGGAAGTCAGGAGTATCTCAGGAAAAGGTATTTAAAAAAGAAGAAATTCATTACTACAAAATTCAAGCTCATGCCAGTAGGAGCCAATACCAGAAATGCCTGTTATGAAATAGTATTTCAACAGCTGGGATCAGGTCAGGAGAAAAACGGCCTGTTTATAAGTCACAAAAAAGTTTTGGCTTAAGACATTAAAAAATTGAAACCTAGAATGTATTCCGAAAGACACTTTCTTTCAATAATTTCCTACTTTTAATGTGTGGTTTCCATTTCTTTCTAACAAAATCCTTAACCGAAGAAAATAGGGGTGGGGGCAATGGCTACAGTGCTCTTCCAAATGTTAGTAAATTCAAAGGGGTTTTTTGTGCAAAGATATTTCTTCCCCTCATCCCCTTCAGTCCATACTAAACCCCAGTTTCTTGGAACCTTTGGGTTGAAACAAAAATAGACTGTAAAACTGTAGAAAGCGGCACTATTTTCATTCTTTCTCTCAGCGAACTGCAAACACCACGGGCTGCTTTGAGCCACGCTCAGCTTTGATTACCTCCTTCTCCCGTGGGTATAGAAATTGCCACAGCATTTCCCAGCAGCGATGCTGGGTCTGAAAGGGTGTTGGGAAGACGCAGATGTGCGGCTGTAAATGCGGGCTGAAGTCCCGGGGGGTTACCGAGACGCAGCTCTCCAGTGCGAGCTCGGCAAGAGTCCCTCCCTGTCTGGGTGTGACTGTCACATGCGAGCAGCAGCTACTGCCCTGAAAAATGCTCACTTCACGCCCTTAACGCTCAGACACAGATTAAAGGAGACTCCATCCCTGGCTCTCAGTGCTTTTGGCCTTATCTTTTGTGCTAACACAAGAGTCTTCCCGACAAAAGGAAGTAGGCTGATGGCTGGGAGTTGTGCCCTCCACGCAAGTAACAGAGATGAGCAAATCATTCAGATTTTCTAGTATCAACCAGAATACTCTCTGCCAGCAAATCACTTGAAACTCATGTGCAGTAATTTTGGAAAGACTTTTTTTTTTAACTGACTCTCTCCACTCCTCGACAGCAACAGTACAGAAGACAGGAGCACACATTATTCCTCTATCCAAACACTTGAATATGTGAAAAATCCCAGTTAAAAACAGCCAGAATCCAACAATAACAAGAACTTTCCTCCTGCACAGCCACATTCACTATTGCTCTTCTATATAAAATGGAATGTACCAGAGCATCCTACAGCAGAACAGCTGTTGCAGCCTAGTTAAAAGCAGAACAATCATAAGGTCCTAAAAAGCTCAGACTGTGTGGACGGTGGTGGTCCTACAGCCCTGATCTGTGTCTTTCCAAACTTCATATGCTTTGACCGGATTCCTTCTCAAACCAATCCCCTCACATACCCTCTATGCACTTAATGTGCAAATTTATCACACATTTAATGGTACTGAGTTATTAACAAGGTCATATTAACACCCATGACATCTGCTTCTCAAAGATCTTAATTCACAAGTCCTTAAGGACACTTTTAAGTCTCAAATATGATAGTGACTGCCATCGGATATCTTAATCACAGTAAAATATATCAAAAAAAAAAACATTTCAGTTGCAAAAAAACAAACTCCTGGTTATCTGTTCAACAAAACCAAAGCTGAAAACTTCAACAATAGATGAAACTTGTGCTTTTTTTTCTGATCACTAACACGTGCCAAACACAAGTGGGTCAGCTGTATCTCAGTATTAAACAGATTTGACAGAACTCCCACAATTAGAAGAAAGAACTCAGTCTTCGCTAATTTGATTTGTGCTGCCTCAGAGGAAGGGAGATTCCTCTCCTGGCAGGTCCAGTGGAAATGCCAGCTCCTACGGCTGAAAATGTTCATACAACTGCAGCAGTTTTTTAGACAAAGGGAAACAAGGCCTTGTACCACACTTAGTTACTTTAGAAACATCCTGGCCAGTAAAATGATACCTCATTTCTTTGAGCAACAACAGGTAATACCTGGAATTTGGCTTTGCATCCCTGTCCTAACTGAGAAATCAGACCCCAGAATTAAGCCAAAGAATTGCTTGGAACTTCAACCTGGGTACAAAGGTAACAGTAATCTCTATTCTACTCCATGTAATTTTTTCTTAATTCTTACTTGCAGGTAAGCGTGTCATCTCCTTACCATTTACGTGAGATTTAATGAATATGGTCAAGGCCAGAGGCTTTACAGGCACCAATACATTCCAAACTACACGAGTCATTACCTGTGAGACATGGCAGTGAACATACATATACAGGGCAATGCCTGGGAACAACTCCTACACATTCTGCAACCCAGTCCTAACTCCCTTTTCCTATTTATCGCCAAGTCCCTACAGCCAAAGAAGTTCTACACTTTGCAGGAGGCAGTTACTCTTCCCAAACACACAGACAACTACCCAATTAAGCAATTATCTTATGGATTGAACAGTAACTACAATTAAATTATTCATTAGCTCCTTACTTCAGAGGAGATTCCTCTGACGCTTGCCTAGAGATGTTTAAACCATGCCAGAAAAGGCACACAGTTATATGAATTTTATGGAAACTGCCTACACAGCACTACCAGGCTCCCCACTAACCAGCCACAGAAAATGTGGGCTGTGCAATTTGCTTGGTCTTAGCTGACTGAACAATCCTCTTTACATCTTTTACATTCATAGAACACCATATTTTTTGGCTTAATACAATTAGGGATATGACATGTGCACTGATCTGTAAAGAAAAAAAATCACATGTTGTAAGAATATCAGGTTTTACTGCACATGCAGTCCTGCAATGGATATTGCCATGGGGGGTGGAATCAATGAAACATATAATCTACACAGTCAACACACATCTGGCTTTAGTGAAAAAAGGTCATGTAAAAGTGATCCATCCTCCTGCCCACAAAAACCAATCATTACTTCTTCAAATTTCCTTAAAACTTCAGTAATGCGAGTGATGAACTACAAAAACATATCTAGAGAAAGTAAAAGCCTGTTACACCTTTAAAGCTCATTAAAAATCCATCTTGATACATTGTGGGGATGATTTAATGCCGGACCAAGCCCTCCTCACCACAGCCCACCCTCAGTCTGCAGTTACCTTTGTTCTTTATCAATGCCCAAAGCACTGACACAGGGCAGATTTCTCTGCCTTGCATAGTGCATTAACATGACATAACAGGTGACCCCTAAACTCCAATAACTATTTTATGGCTGCACTGTGACAGATATTGTCAGATACCAGGGTAAGCTCTCTGACCGGTTTTCAATTATGCTTCTCGTAGCTATCAAATAACCTGCAAATCTAATTAATAACCCCTACAGCCAAATGCAGTGCTCATTTGTGAGCTATCAGTGTTCTTTTATCCTGTCATACTCCATGCAGTAATTTATAGACCCTAATACAGATGGGCACATATATGTATAAAGACCTTTCTAACTCTACAGCAATAATTCTGCATTTCAAATTGGCAACAGCATATCTCATTTAAAAACAAAGTATGTGTCTCTTTATAAATATGTTTATATGCTATTTATATGCTATTTAAAATAGCAGAAAATAAACAGCAGAAAAATATTTTTCCTCCCTAAAATGGCATAGGAATACTACTAAAATACACCACAAACGTTTTGCCCTGTGAAATTTTGTCTTTACTAACTAGTTATAAGTACAATCTACCTATTTTATTTTCAACACCCTCTGACTGAATTGAGAAACAACCTTGCACTGTTCATAAAAGGTCTGGGGAAATTCAGCAAATACCTAATCAGCTGCAAAAATCAATTTCTTGGGGAAAAAAGAGAACCTTAGATTTAGATAAGAGCAACACACACTTAGGATAACAAATATAATCATTCCACCCAGCTGAAAAAAGAAAACACTTCAAAGTTGACAACCAGTTGACACAGTTTTATTCTTGCACTTAGCAGAAGGATAAATTTGCACTACCCCTCTCCAGAATTACTCTGGGAGTCAAAATATCCCAGTCAGGGAACCAACTCTAACCCCAAAGTGACTGGTAAGGAACAGGGGTGCATAAGGACAGACCCAGATTGCAAAAACAGCTAAAAATTGCCCTTGTTTAGGCTGACCTTTAGGCAAAACGGCAGCATCACTGCTCTAATTTTAAAGCAAGTACAGGCTGCTCCTTGAAATGCACTTAGGAGAAAAGATATTGATGTTTTACTGTCACATGTCAGGGGTGCTAGTCAATAGTGTTCAGCTACAGAGACTGACAGAAAACTGCTTTTAGATAATGCAAAGGTATTGTAAAAAATTAAATTTTAAACATACCGGAGCCCAGAGCTAATCAGCAGTTGCTGCATTTCTATATGAGCAGGCAATCCACACCATCTATACAGTGCAGTTCTGCAACTCTGCAGTCCCTTAAAATATTTTAGTGCAAAATCAAACATTAGGACATATACTGAAAAGAAGAGCTTTGGCAACATTTTCTGCAGCAACACAGAACACATTACCAATTTCCAAGGACAAAGCAGCAAAACAGGCTCTGGGAAAGTAGGACACCAGAGCATTCCCAACTGCCCTATTTCTGGTCCAATTTCCACAGAAGCCATCAACAAAATCTCAATTATGAAGGCGCTAAGGTTACGTCCTGGGGGGGCCCAGCAGTGCCTTCTACAGAGAAAGGCTGTTACAGTCACTTTAGAGGAGACAGTTTAACCCAGTGTAGTCAGATCCAGGAGTCTCCAGGAAGCAGGCACTTCAGTCAGGAGAAACTGTAACAGAGTAGAAATTAAAACAAATGTGAGCACACTGTTACCTACACTGGAGATTTCTTACCCATCAGCCTACTCAGGTGAGCTTCTGCTGGAAAAAAAAACTAAGAGGTTTTCAAACTTTTTTTTTGTTACATTTGCTTCAAATAAAACATTGTTTGAGACAGAGAAACACTTCCTTACTTCACGACCATACGCTGTGATAGGCACATGCAGACCACAGTGCCAGAGTCCTCAAGCATCTGTACATGGGAAACTAAAAAATGGAAATTGTTTACTAGAAGCTCTTTCCTGAAATACACTCCAGCACATAATACAGTCTTCAGGTGACCCTTGCTGGGAAAACCAAAAGCAGTGCTTCAGAACACACTTCACACACTATCTGGTCCCTCAGTTCCACCTCGAGGCTGGGCTGCAGCTCTTGAAACAACGGGATGTGCTGGGTCTCAAGAGCTGAATGAAACAGCAGTGCAAGATGTAAACCCAACAATCTGCTGTAATCACAAACAAAAATATGTCTCTTTCTGCTCATTCACTGTGTTCTGAAAACTCTCTTGTCTTTCATACAGTCCTCTTTCCTTCAGAGGGCTCTGCTCAGTCTCCTTCCTCCCAGAGTTCATCCCATGCTGGAGTAATCTCTGTGATGACAAGTCCCTGTAACATTTTAGCCCCTGAGATCACTGATCATGAAGAAAGATCAATGCTTTTCTAAAGATGAGGTTTTTTGCAAGCCTTAAACTAAAAAGAGTGATAAATATATTACATGAAATTAAACAGATTGAATCAAAACCTTCAGGATGAGCACTTTAAAGGGACACTTCTAATCCAGCAGAGTGAAAAACTGCAGGGGATTGCCTCTGGCAAATTAGCACACGATCCAGAGGAAGCTTCAAGTTCTAAGTAAATTAGTAGGTCAAAGACTAATTATTAATTTCGCTCAAAACAGACCCAAAATCCAGTTTCATGTTATAATAAAACTGTATCAGACACTATGGAGAAGCTGACCCTCTACTGACATACTGAAGCAAGTGTTAATTTATTTTACAGATAAGAACAAGGCCACTTTCCCTTTTAAAAGGGATTTTGGTAGCAAAGAGAAATAAAGACAGAATAAAAACCAACACACTAAAGATAGTGACTGTTTTTCTCAGTCATACCTTGCAGGATTTTTCCCAGTAAAAGTATTTATAGACTTGGCACCATTTCTTTACACAGAATTAACACTGAATTTTTATTGATGCTTTTACAAAAAAAAAAAAAAAAAAAAAAAAAAAAAAAAAAAGAAAAAACAAAGTTGCTAATTGAATTTATTTGCTCACCACAATTTGTTTCATTTCAGCAGAGCAATTGTTTCCTTTCACTTAAACAGAATAATTATTTTCCTTTTATACTGACATATTTCAAGGGCTTATATTTTGTATGTGTGTGTGTGCATATATAAACAGAAATCTTAAGCAAATAACAAGAGGACCGGGATGTTTGTTTTTTGAAGAGGGAGGTGAAGAAAATGACAAGAAAGCCTTAATAGAAATCTTGTCCTCAAATATTAGTTGAGAACTATTAATTTATGCCTCATTAATATTCAGGCACTAAAATAACTTCCGAAGTAGTTAACTGTCTTTATGTCAGTGTAAATCAACAAACTGTTCTCCCCACAACTTTTGGAATCAGTTCCTCCAAATTCAGAAGCGACTTAAAAGAAAGACTAAATTTAATCAGGACTAAATATGGCCAACATTCAACGCTGGCAAACTCGAACTATCACATTTTGATGTGATATTTACCTAGCAGAAGTTAATTCTTCAGAAATGAGAAATACTTCAGACACTCCCAGTACTTTCCAACAGACATTGCTCTGCATCCCAGCTATCTCATTCCTTGACACGCTTGCACAGATACAGCAGCACTACCTTGAGTTCACATTTAAAAACAAAATTACCACACTTCAAAAAATGCTAACTCTTAATGCTGTTAATTATTTTACTGGATTTAGATTATTTTATGACCTGGACACTCTCAGGAGTTCAAACTCTGTACTATTGCATAGGCAAACTAACATTTCAGCTTTTTCAGTTTGAAGATGTGTCGCATACAGGAATAGACTGATTTACTGAGTTATTTAAATAAATAATGAAAACAACCCTCTGCCACAACCAACAGCTGTGTACTGCGACTAGAAATGGTTACACTTTCAACCAAGATCTCAGACCAGATGCATAAAGAAACTGAGTAAGCAAAATAATCATTCCACAAATGCTGACAGGAACCAAATATTGATGAAATTAAGGTCCTACAATATCAGTAAAATAAACCAGATTATTATAGGCTGTATCCGTCATGATTATTTCTGCACAATCAATAAACACCTTTCTGGAATGATCATGCTTGTAAGAACTACACAGGAATGTCACCAGGCTAATCCATAAAGCTGCTAATGACTCACTCACCTATCCAGTGGGAACATACTCCCAAACGCTTCCAAGGGCTCTTAGTAAGATGCATAAAATAGAAAAAAAATGGGCATTCCCCTTTACACGCTTTTATGGGCTACCTAAGCAAGAGCTATGAATTCAGACATGAAAGCAGACATGAAGGTTAGATGGGATTTTTTTTCCTGTATTCCTTTAACACTGCGTGCAATACATATGTCATTAAAAAAATCTACTGGAATGTTTTTAAGTGCATCACATGTACCTGCTGTAAGTTACTCATTTGGTTGCAAGATGTTTTTTCACCATTAGATGCCTTCTTCATTCAACTGACATATTAAAATCAGGCTGTCTCACCACCCAAGACAGAGCTCACAGGATACAATCAGCCTACGAGAACTACAATTACCATAGCAACTTTGCATTTTTATTTGCTGCTATTCTGTTGAATCAGCCAGCCTGGTTCTCAGAACTGTGGTTACTAAGGAAGATTGAAGCTGAAATTCACCTTCCTGGGGCAAGGGAGATAGGCAGCAGACAAGAAGAAATGCTGCAGTCTGCACAGCTTCACTTATTTAAGATTTCAAATGTCGTCTCCTGTAATTCTAGACAAGTGGGATAAATTATTAATATTACAAGATCAAAAATCTTAAATAAAACTTACTTCAAATTAAGGCAAATTTGCAAGTGAAAGAGATTTAAATGAGCAAGTAAATATTGCTAAGAGCTCCTGAAGCCTACAAAATAGAACAGTTTTCCCCAGGCATGTCAGAGGCCATTATAAGATTATTTTTTTCATTTCAGTTTACTCCACTGGCTCGTACTAAACCTGTAATGCTGCTCTTTCATTTTTTTATACATGACTGCCAGTATGCCATTTTATCTTGCATCAGAGTTGAGGGCATGAAAAAAAATGAATATTAAAAATTCGCACTTTGCTACAGAATACTGGGAATAAAGTACAGAAGGAAAAATTAAAAACTCCATAATATTCTATTTTAAATACCCACATTATATTATATACCCTCAAGAAAAATAGGTAAGCGCTTGTTAGGGGATAAGCAAACAACACGCATTTCCCACTCATGAACTTTACAATTAAACCTTAATTATTTAAACAGAAAAAAGAAAGTGTTCAGCATCATCATATACTTGGACAGGAAGAATAGAATATTCCAGTATCCTTATAGGAGGAATCATCTTTTTTTTTTTTCTTTTTTTTTTTTTTTTTTTTAATCCTAATGGGATAGATGCAGGATTTGTCCTGTGGAATTCTTAGTGGTGGTCGGTGAGAAGAATTAGCTGAAAAAAACCTGTGCAATTTCAAACACCCCTTAATTTAGTAGAATAAAGAAAAAAAGATCACAGGAAAAAAAAGCAAATGCTCAAATATGACATTTAATGCTGTGAAACCCTAAGACAGGTATGTGTCTGTACACTGTGGCATAATACAACCTACCAACTAATAACTCAGACATCAGTGCACATTACTCTCTGATCACAAAGGAAAAGTCCTGCTGCACTCAGAGATATTTTTCAATAACACGCTGGTCACTGTTCTTGGCTGAAAATACTTCCCCCAAAGCTGCAAAATCTCATACTATTGCTTAAAGAGAGGTACTTGCAACATTCCAGCAGTGTCTATCTTTCACTTACAGGAAAAGATCTCTACCCCCTTGGAAGAAGAGTACTGGTAAAGACACATAAGGAGAAAATAGAAATCAAAGTCTACAAGACAACATGTCCTCAGTTTATCTCTGCACACGTGGGATGGGAATTTTTTAATGCACTAGTTAGGAAATCCATATTGCACGAACAGAACGAGCACCCAACAAGCTACAGTCTCTTTCATATGCAAATTTTCATTGAAGTTGAGTTCCACGAAGTGAGTGATCAAAAAGCACAAATCAATAAATACGACATTCAGGTATTAGAAAAATGATTGCAGAGTCCTACTAATTTTAAATAATTAAAAAACTTCAGATGCCATAAAAAGAGTTTTAAAAAAGAGAAAGTTCTGTCAAATCAGATCACAAGATAATGCAAACCAACTGAATCAAGACTGCACCACAATAACATAAGTCCTCTGCCTACGTGGATGCCATCCAGGTAAGCATCAATACTGAACATATTAATGATTCAGCCACTGCTGCTTGGGATCATTATTGCCTGTCTACGGCTCAGCCCCAGATAAAGTGCTCCAGGATCCAGCCAGTTGTCAGGGATGAACACACTGCCCACCAGCTGTGCTGTCTCCAGCACAAACACCACCAACACAGACACACAAGTTCTCCCTTCTCAGCAAGTGGCCAGTCCTGTGGGGAGTAACTACAAAACAATTTAGCACCATGGAAACCTTTCTAGGATGATGAAAATGGTTCTATTGACACCAAGACTAAAAATGGGACAGTAAACACTTTTTCCTTCCCTACAAATACTCAAGATTCATTCAGCACCTTTGATATTGTGCCAGCTGGACTGGAGGAAAAAAAATCCACTTCAGTATTTCTGAGACATTCTGCTCCATGAAACAGTGAAGAATCCAGCAGACAGACTTGTCAAGGGACAGGTTTTCTATACTGTGCTTAGGAAAAAAACAACAGAAACACAAATGGGGGGAAAAGGAGCCCGACAACTAATTAAGAGGCAAACAGCCATGACAGATTCTTTTGTCCAACACTGCACCAGAACTATGCAGGATCTCACTAATGTTTTGCTGGGTCTCTATTCCCTTCAATTTAATTAGAGAATTTTCTCAACATCAGTGGCCCATAAGCCAAAGAAAATCTCTAGTGCAGCCCAGTGAGAGTCTCTCTTGCTCTCACAAACAATGGAATAAATTCCTGTGATATTTAGCACAAGGCCTGATTCATGTTATTAACAGCTTTTATTGTTCAAAAACATGCTCTACTGAGGTCCTGCATTTACCAAACATAAAACTACTCGTTTCTCCTCTTCAGTCACTTAATGAAATACTTCAAAACAGAGGAAAACTATTTTCCACAATTACCTGAAAAAAGTTTTTATAATTGCATTAGAGACTATAATAGTTGGACGGGGCAAGCACCTCCTTATTCATCCCAGCAAAATGGCCTATATTTTCAAATATCTTGACATCACTGACCTTTTTTCCAATTAGGCTCACATTAGCACAGACAAATTATCCACCAGATTTGCTGCCTAACAGAAAATAGCTTATACAAGAATGTTCCAATCAGTTTCATTTGGGAGCCTTGCCCATGCAGAGTTGTTAATAATAAATAAATTTGGTGTCTTGCCAAATTTCATAACCATGCTACACACTAGTATCTATTTCAACAGACTGAGCCAACTGTATGCATCATATTTATAAAACAGCCTCAAATCTGCAGCAGAGGATGTAATTTCACTTCCATCTAATTTACATGCATTAGGGGAAAGTACATGAAAGACATGAGCCTTATTTAACCTTGCAAAGCAAAGGCTTTGGGGGACCTAAACAACAGCCCTCCAATACCCAGGAGCTGACGAAGAAGGGAGAGCCAAGCTCTCTGTTGAGATGCAGGGCGGGGTAACGCGAGGCAACAGTCACAAATTGCAGGGGAAGATCTGACTGGACATGAGGCAATTTCTTTTTCTCTCTAAGGATAAACAGACATTGGAATGGTTGTCCAGAGGTTCTCCAATCTTGAAGCCTTTCATGGCCTGACAGGAAAAAGCTCCCAGGCTTGAATTCAGTGCCAACCCTGCTTTAATCAGGTTGGACTAGAATGCTCCTGATATTCCCTCCAGCCTAAACACCCCCACAGTTCCAGATCCTCAGTTAGTTTCAAATCACAGAAAACACAGAAAGAAAAGTCAACAAAGTTCTTCACTTGACTGTGGTTTGTTTCAGCTGCTAGTTTTAATACATTAGGCAAACCTGGCTGGATGTTTTACTACGACATCATCATCCTATGATAATTTGGGGCTCACAACCTGATGCATATTCTATGTTTTATTAAGGAAATGGGACTAAAAGATGCATTTTATTTAGCATGGCCTTACTCAATAACACTGGCAGTCAATGAAAACAGTAATAGCCATGATTCTGAAAGTAAAATCACTCTGACTAATGAAAGGGCTGCTCAGACTTGAAACTAAAATAACCTACAACATGAGACCTGAAAGCTACTTTGACACTGCACTGGGAAAGCTCAATCATTGAATGTAGGTAAAGGATTCATGAGAAATAAAGAAATAAAAGCATGTTGAATACAAGAAGACATTTCAGAAGAGGCAGATAAACTGGTAAGGAACATCTAGAAACTAAAAAATAAAAAAAAAAATAATTAAAAAAAATCCAAAGAAACAAAATCCACCTAAATTCAGCTCTTTCCTCCAAAATAAGCTGCATCACAACGGTTCACTGCTCCAACTGATCTGACTGTACCCACCCTGTGTGTAGCAAAAGTGCTCAAGCAAACCCCCAGTGGCACAGGCTGAAGCCTCGTTAATGGAAAGGCACCACACAGACCCCAGGGCACTTCTGGGGTGCAGTGGGCACATCAATAATGCATTTCAGCCAGACTGTGCTGGGCACATACTGAAGTGGTTCTGAGATTCTCTGTATTTTTCTGTTTCAGAAAAAGAAAATCAGACCTCCTAATGCACATGGCTCAGCAGGTGTCTCACATAACTATAAGCACTGCGGCACATTCAATACACACAAAACCCCCCAACATTCCCCACCACAGCTATTTGGCCACCATGTGCAGCTTACCTTGCTATAGCTGCCAGTCGTTCAGGTAGGACCCTCATCAAAACAATGAGAGTTTTCCAAATGGGACAAGGAAAATCTGAAGGCAGAGGGCCAAGATTTTGTTTGTCCTCTATCCCACCAGAACCCACAATTACATGTTCGTGCAATCTCAAAGTGAGGCCACCTCTTGCCTCTCCCACTGCTAGGACTGCACTGACTCAGGTCCCTGGCACTATCAACAGTAAATGCAGAATGCTGGAGAAGGGTCATGTGGGAAGTCCAGCCGGAGGAACTGACCCTGCAATCCATCTCCTTCAACTGTCTCATTTCCACATTGTGACAAATATGCCCAGCAAAGACTGCAGACAGCAGAGACTCTCTTTGAGTCCACATGATAAAGCATAATCACAACCTCAGGGAAGAGGAAGGACAAGAAATTGAGGGGAAAGAATAAGGACTCGTGCCTGCACTTGGTGAGCCTTAGGGGGCTTGTGCAGTCACAGACAGGCAGGAACATCACTCCCCAGGCCTGCCAACCCCAGCAGGTCACACAGGATGGTTTCCAGGAGCTACATCAGACAAGGACACACATCACCAGGGTCATGCCATGCAAGTACCACGAACTGCAAACCTGTCACTATTTTGTTTGGAGGAATGTGTAATATGCTCACAAGTCAGAGGGCATGCAGGTCCAGCTGAGATGAGAGTAGGAGACTTTCTTCACATCATCTACAAACAACTGACAACTGCTTTTGAAGTTCACAGCATAGGACAGAATTCTGTACTGGACAGAAGTGCTGGTGCCACACGTTAGCCCTGCACACTGCCTGAGAAGCCACGTTAAGGTAACTGATGCCTTGGACAGTCCCAGACATACACTGGACTATTCCTCTTGATGCTGATCTTCTAATCACAAGAACCTGCTCACACTGCTCAACATGTGCTCTCTTGTATGTAAGTTCTAAATGTCATCCCTTCCTGATCTAAACCCTCTCAAAACGACAGGGCAACCAAGTCACCAAAGGTGACTCTGTACAGACTGCCTCTGTTGCAGATGTGAAAGGGAGGTGTGGTGGGGCTGTACAAGCACATGCCCCGTCTGTGCCGCAGCCTCAGACAGAATTTGGAAAGACTGCCCTTTCCCAGGAACCCTCCCTTCTGCTGAATGGATCGGGAATCCCTATTCCAATGGAAGACACTGAGTTACAGCTTGAGTGAAATGTCCCCTACTATACACCTGGCTTAGGGACCTCTGAAAGATGAATTCATTCTCTTGAACTTTCCAACCTCAAGTTCCCCAGCAGAGGTTCTTTCAGCAAACACACCTTCCCACTGCTGATTGTAAAGCTGTGCACACTCACACTCTCCCCTCAAACGTGTGCTAGCATGAAAAGTGTTTTCAAACCTTATGTTTTCTCTACTAAAACAAGTGCCAGAAAAGCAAAGCAAGAACTGTAATAGCTGCTTTGAAACCTGCTGAATACAACTTCTTGTAGACATGTGTGGAAGGTGACAGTTTAGGAGCATGCAGAAGGTGTGCTAGAACACCTCTGGCAAGCTTGGATTAGGTAGTAGGAGCTAAATCTAGTAGTTTCATCCTGCTGAACACAAGAGTTACTCAAACATACACAAAGTCCTATGGTGCAATGGAAATTCTTGATCACAGGACCTGGGTGCTCCTGCAGCACACTACATGTGAGATCTATGAACTGGGAATTAAACACAACAGCAGGAGTAATAAAGAGGGCTCATTTGCTCTGTGCCTTGAATCCCCATTCATTACAGAAGGATATAACAATATAAAAATATGCAACTTTCAAGACAACAAAGCAACCTGTGCTGTTTTTCCAAGTTTGACATGCCAAGAATTAAGTTTATTTTGAATAAGATTTCCTCTCAGATCTCTACCTCTGTCTTCAAAGGCTTCATCTACTGAGCTACTTCACAGAGACAGCATGCTACAGATCCCCAGTGACCCAGATAGCAACTGCATTTCAAATCCTAAACCTGCCTTTTTCTCAGCCTGATAGTAATTCTGAGAATGTTTTTACATAGCAGTTGGCCTTTGATGATGTATTCTCTGCTAACAGATCGACAAGAAGTAAGGAAACTTTAGTAAAACAAGTAAGAACTGTGAAAACTACCACCTTGCAATAGGTAACTTCCTGCCACCCTTCCTCACTTTGCTTCCTGCCACTTCTCACCTTGGAACTGGGGGTCTCATTTCAGTGAATGCTCAAACACTTTCCTGGCCTTGTCTCTCAGTTCTTTATAATGAAAGCTACTATCAATGCAGGTTTCTTAAGTCAAGTTTTCTGAAGTACAGAGCAGGATGCTGTATAATGTATTACAAGCTTCAGTAAAAGCGGGATTTGAGCTCAGGAGAGATGGCCACCTCTTCAGAATTCCTCCCTGCTTTGTCTTTATGTCAAGTCTCTTCCTGAAAAATCAGAAAGTACTTATTTTTTCATGTGTGCTTTACCATGGAAAACCCCAAACTCCTCTTCTTGTATTAGCAACAGAGTGACCTAAATAATGGAACACGTGAATCTATTACTATCTCTTTTTCATTATTCATTTCTATTTCAAACTGCAGATGCTTTATCGTCTCCCAGTGTACTAAGGTCCATCCTGATATTTTGTTGCATTACTAAGTCTTAGATCAGCACAGAAAGCTAAGACAGTTAAGAACATCAGCTCCAGTAAATCAGGACAAGTCTAAGTCTTGCATTCTTTCTCACCTAGCTGAGAAACCACTACTACAAATCCCAGGGGCTGAGAATCCTGAGAAAAGTGAACAGCAAAACAAAGGACATTTTTTGAGCTTAGGTGGAGTTAGCTGCTTGCATTAAATCGTTTTGTTGGGCTGTGCATGTAACACTTCTAAGTTGAAAATAAACCCTTCCTCTGACACCAGTTCTATTCAGTATCTACTGATAAGAAGACTGTGTTGCGGGCTGTATCCAACAATGCCAGCCCTGACCAGAAGTCTCTAGTTAGACAGCCCTGGCTTCTTGAGCAGGAACTGTATCCTACATAATCACTCAGCCATGAAAATGACTGAATTTCCTTCTCTACTGGAATGCTAAAAATCTCCCATACAGCTTTTAACTTCTCACTCATTTTCTTGGGATATCTGAGTGCAATAGAAGTTCCAAAACAAAACTGGGTTTATTGCTGCCATACTAATCTCCAGTCCAGTGACCATGGAGAGAATAAAATATAAAGATTGTTCCATCAAGTGGCAAACAGGCTAGTCACACCACACTATGTTTTGGGTTTTTTTAAATGCATTATTACTTATTATTGCTCAAATTCAAACCCAGCTTAACATAGCAAGGTATGAAAACCAACTGCTTCTCTAAATACTCAAGTACCAACTACACAACCAATATACAAGTCACTAGGAAAAATATTCTACAGCAGAAACCATGAAAAACCAAGATTAGACAAGCAGTCAGTCACACAAGGATGTGTCAGATAAATATTTCTGCTTCAGTATCTCAAATAAAAAGGAAGCATAAGAAAGTTTCCTCCTCCTTGAACGACCAGGAAGAATAAGACAACCTACAAAAGAGTTTAGAATAATCTTAACTAGAAATGTCCTGTCTCCAGCATGGCTTTGCATTACACAGCAACCCATCATCACATGCAAACAGACCGTACTGAGAAATGGGCGCAGAATCAAATTCCACAAGCAGCATCCACACAGTATATTTGTCTCCAGCAGGTAAAAAAGTAATCTCTAATTTTCTTCTGGGTTTGTCAACAATCACACATTTATCCCATCTGTCTCAACAAACAGAACTAACTCCATAAATACACACAGCCATTCCAATTCTCCCCTCTCCTTTGTTCAGCACTCTGTTTGCTGCTACTGCTTTTGAATTTCATCCTACAGAGTCAGACTAATCTTCCCATCACATGCAAAGCCACCTGCCTAAAAGGAAAAAAAACCCACACAAACAAATAAATTGAACTTTTCCCAGAATTCTGGAATGTGAGGCAGATTGGGAATGGTTTAAAACAAATAACAAGTCTCTTCTTGTTCATGCTGAGATTACAAAAGGCATGGAGGATTACCCACAGCATAGAACATGTCATAGAATATGACAGAAATTTGAAGAAACACCACCTATTTTAAAACAACCTTCAAGTATAATTTAAGGTCTCAAGATGGAAAAAAAAAAAATCCAACATTAAGATGCTGTATGTCATCCCATGTGCTGTCTATACCTAATGTGACAGTTTCCATTTACACAACTGCTTTTTTTTGCAGAAGCATCTTGTTCATTCAGTACCTGTCAGACCTGCCATAGAACTGATGCAGATAAGTATCACTTATTCAATTAGTGGTCTCTGCTCTGTTTATAGCACAATATCTGCATTATAAAGAGAATAATAATGCACCATATCAGAATATCCTGTGAACATTAAGGAACACACCGCTCATCTCCTGTAAAGAATGGATCTCAGTAGAGATAAAGAGAAGGGAACATGGAAAACAAAACCAGATATACCTGGATCAAAGCCAGGACTATAATTTACTGAATTCTGTGCTCAAACACGCTGACCTTAATGCTGAATATTCAAAGCTCCCAGCAACTTCTCTTCAATTGCTCCTGCACATCAGTCCAAATTTCTAAACTGCCACACAGAAAATGGAGAAACTCACTTTGACGAAGGAAGAATCAAGGCAGGTTCTCCACTTCAGCAATCACCACCCTAACCAGACAGGTGTCTCTCTCTCGCTCCAAAAATTTATTATTATTTTTTCTTAAAATTTGGAAATATGCCTGTATTTGTCAGATGACACAAGTCAGAGCAACTCCATGAACCCGGTCCCTCCTGTACACGTTCTCTGCCTTGTCTTAATAATTTATTTCTCTTGGCAGCAGCAAGTTAGCAGTTGTTTTTAAGGGAAAAGAGAAGAACAAAAAACCCTTGTCAGTGATGATGTGTAAACCACCTTCTCGCTGCTGCACTGAGATGTCAGGAGCAGTGTACACCCCAAACCTCCACGCACAGCTGTGCTGACCTCAGCATCTCTCCTCAGACAGCACAATAATTACACTGGCAGGAGTCAGTTAATCCAGGAGGGAATTGATCTGTAAAACGGTATAATTAGCTTCGACAGAACAGGGACATCGATACAGGGACAAACGTCAGATGACAAAAGGTTGTGAACTCCAGCCTTAGCTCTGCACCTTCCCTAGTTAAGGAGGATAAGCCTCCTTTGCTTCAGCAACACCGGGGTCACAAACACACTGCATAAATCCAAAATCAGCCAGACTCCTCCTCACTTCCAGAAGCCACTGCCTGCCTGGCAATTCCCAGCGCCCGACCTGCAGCTGCTGCAGGAGTGGCCTGTTCACAGCATTTCCCTTAGGGATTACTCTGCTGCCAGTCTGCTGCTGGAGAGGCAACAGCCATTGATCCTGCCTACCTTTCAGCTGGAAACCATCAAATGATACTTCCACGTAAAAAGACATTGTCAAATATATATATATATATGGAGTCAGGCTCTTCTTATAAAGATTCTCAAAAAGGTCAATAAAGCAAAAACTACTTACATGCTTTGCTGAAAGGAAATACCTTACAAAAAAACAAAGGTGCTTAGCAGCTTCTTCTGAATAATGAGAGCTTCATAGCACTAAATTAGCTAATCTTTTTTAAAGATTACTATTTTTTTTTCAATTTTTATAAAAGAAAAAATAATAAAGATCATTTAGAATCCAAACAAGTGAAATAAAGCTTTAACTGTATTTAACCATAACAAACAAACATTGACAACCAACTCCAATGATAATTTTTAACAGTCATAAACTGAGACTGATCATGACAGCCATGTACTATATGACACTGCTGGACTCTCATACCTCAAAACCAAAAGCAAAATAAACAAATACAAGAAAGCAGCAGCAACTGGGCACGTGGGTCTGCCAACAGCAACAACAGCAAACCAACAGCACCAGCATCAAAATGTTAGATACCAGCAAAAACTCTGGCCAGGGCTGAAGGCAATAAGGCAGCAGAGCTTCTTGAAAAGAAATCAATACCTGAAACCAAAGAGGATCATTGAATTACAAAAACTGTCTTGTTTTTTGGGGTTTTTTTGCCTCTCAATTTTTAATGAGCAAAACATTCACTGCACAAATCTGAAATGCTACCAATGCCTTTTAAATGGGGTTTGCTGGTGATTAACAGTATATTCTACCAAAAGCATGATAAGTAACAAACTAATGAAAAATCATCATTTCCAAAGGGAAAACAAGAATCAAGATATTCATAAAGTGCCCTTCTTCAAAGTCCTACAGTTTAAATGTTTGGAAAAGAAAGAAAATAACAAACCCCCCCAAAACCCAAACCTACACAAGAAAGAAACCAAAAAGCAAATCAAGGCATTTTTAAGAGGTATTAGGAAAAGTTTAACTCTGTTCATATTCTATCAAATCTAGTTACTTGTTCTAAATCTTTAAGAAGTTGCAAGCAAATACCATAATTCAATATCTTTGCTTATATTTCCTAATTAACACACATACTTTGGCAGCTTTGTAAATTGGCTTCAATTCAGCAAAATATTAACCATATGCCTAAAACTAAGCACATTTTACACCTTCTTGAAGTCAACTGGAAACAGAATCATGCATATATGTTAAAAATGAAACATATGCTCCAGTGATATGCCCAAATGGAGCCTTGGTGTTAAAAGGTCTTAAATAATTCATGTTTGAAACCATCTTGAAATTTTTCAGTGAAAGGCAGTACGTCAAGAAAAATATTGGGTTTATCCTAATTTGAGCCACTAAACTTCAGGATACACACATTTTTTAAACTAGATGACAGAACAGACACTTTATCACTTGCTTTGGTTGTGCAAAGGGATAACCTCACGTATTTGCCTGCAATACTAAGGCCTTGTACTGAAACAAGCACAGTATTTTTACACTCTTGGATAAATGATGTATTTCTCCATTCTGCAGAGGGATGCAAAAACTAATGAGCTCACCATCCCCATCACTCATTTGACAGGCTCCAGACGCCTGCACACGTACGAGCTGGTTTATTTTTACAGTGATATAAATATCTCCAGAAACAAATATACAAATATATATATTCCATGTACACACAGACACCTTGCTGCGGTGAGTCCCGCCGGCCAACAGCAATCCCTGGAGCCCCATCACCCGAGGCCACCCTCCCGAGGGCGCATCCCCATCGCGGTCCCACGGCGCGGTCCCCGGGGACATCCCTGCGCACCGCGGCGGCACCACCAAAGATGGATCCCGCTCCATGCAAGCCGAGCCGCTCCTTTTGGGGTGCGGGACCGCCGGCCGCCCCCCGCCCGGAACCGAGGGGACCCATCCCGGGAGGGCAGGGCAGGGCAGGGTCGGTACCTGATGCCGCGGCGGGGGCGCCCCCGGGCAGCGCCGCCCGCTGCTGCTGCTGCTGCTGCTGCGGGTGCTGCTGCTGCTGCTGCGGGCTGGGGGCGGCGGCGGCGGCGGCGGGGACGGGGGGCCGAGCCATCAGCAGCAGCGCCAGCCCCAGGAGCAGCGCGGAGAGCCGCCCGCAGGAGCCCGGCATGGCGAGCAGCCCCAGGGCAGCCGAGGCATATTGCGGGAGGCCGGCACCTCCAGGGGCTGCCGCGGCTCCGGCCGCCCCGGCACTGCGGCGGCAGCGCCAGCGCCAGCCCAGCCGGGGACGTGTCGGGGAGGGGCCCGGGGCGGGCGGGGCAGGGAGGGAACGGAGGGGAGGGGAGAGGGGAGGGGATAGGGGAAGGGAAGGGAAAGGGAGAGAGGGGAGGGGAAAGAAAGTGAAGAGAGGGGAGAGAGGGAGAGGGGAAGGAGAGAGAGGGGAAGGGAATAAAGGGGAAGGGAAGGTGAGGGGTCGGGGCCGTCTCACACCTGTGACCGGGCAAATCGCCCCCTGCGAACCGGCGGCGTTTGCAGGAGTGCCAATACATGTTGCTGAGAGCAGTGAGGCGCCTTTGGCAGCCCCTTTGGCAATCCCTTTACCAGCTCCTTTTGGCAGCCGCTTTGCCAGCCTCTGTGCCAGCCCCTTTGGGAGCCCTTTGCCATCCCCCTTTGCCAGCCCCCTTTGGCAGTCCCCTGTACCAGCCCCCTCTGACAGCCCCCCTGTGCCAGTCCCGTGTGCCAGGCTCCCTTTGCCATCCCCCTGTGCCATCCCCCTTTGGCAGCCCCTGTGCGGCACAGCGTGTCACGGAGCTGGCGCTGCTCCGGGTCGGCTCGAAAATCGCCTTCGCTCTGGCGCCGGCAGGCGCAGAACCACATTCACCGAACCGCACAATCGATGAGGCTGGAAAAGACCGAGGTCATCGCGTTCAACCCATGACCGAACATGACCGCGTCAAGCAGCCCATGGCCCTGAGCGCCACGTCCAGTCTCCCCTTGACCACCTGAAACACCGTCACTGCGCCACCTCCCTGGGCAGCCCATTCCCATGTCTAAACACCCTTTCTGGGAAGAAATTCCTCGTGATGTGCAACCCAAGCTTCCCCTGGGGCAGCTTTAGACTGTGCCCTCTCGTCCTGTCTCCTGCGAGCAGAGCTCACCCCGCACCTGGCTACACCCCCTGTCAGGAGCTGTAGAGAGCGATAAGGTCCCCTCTGAGCCTCCTCTTCTCCAACACCCCGAGCTTCCTCAGCTGCTTCTCAACAGATTTGTGTTCCAGACCCTTCCCCAGCTCCATTGCCCTTTTCGGGACTCACATTCACACACGGACCCACACTCGAATTTTACCTGTGTGGATCTGTAATTCTAAAATATATGTAATGTTTGATATCAGGACTGTTAATGGGAATAAACATCTAAATAAGACAAAGAGATGCTTGTGTGGAGAATCAAAGCTTTAGGCGATACAAATACAGTTATGATGACTGTCTCAGTGTCACAGATGGGTTGGTTTGAGCCACACACGACAACAGAACTGGATGATACTAAATTTTTAATGTATGTTTGAGTTGTGAGTATAAACATCTTTTAAAAGTATAAAATCACTTGCCTTTTAATAAAACAAAGGTTAGCCAAATAAAAATTTTTATTTTAGACACAATAACATACTAGGCCAAATTCTATAGTTTTCAGATCACAGAAAAAAAAAAGTGGAATAGAGTTACAAACTATCGAGGAGTATAAATTTTCCCATACTGAAAGGACAAACTGTCAGGTTAGTGTGCATATTTTCAACACTTCTGTTATAAAATCTAAAAAAAAACAAACAAAACTAATGTATTTTTCCTCATGATTAATGCCATTCTATACAGTAAAATATCATTAGTTCATTGCCATCAATAATGACTTCAAATGGGTTTGAGATTGACATAGAAAATACCATTTTATTTCATTGCAGGTGCTGATAGTTCCCTGGCACTGTTCTGGGCCAGCTGAAGAATGGCGTGCCCTCACCCATTTGTGCACTATGAACAGTCACTGCTCGTAGGGTAATGCTGCAGTGGGAAATGTACACCCTCCCCAGCAGGTACTTTTCAACACTTCTCTTTATTGTCAGTCCCACTTTTCTTCATCAGTGCCAAAAAAACCTTTGCCACGAAAACCTGATTGCATTTGACAGGACCTTGCTTGAAAGCAAGCAAAAGAGCACAAACCCCAGACAATCATTACTTGATGTGGAACTCCTGCAGCAGGTCACTACGAGCAGAAATTCTCTCTTTTGTTTAGCAAACATGCTCAGTGCCTATTTGCCTAATTAACATCCTCTCACCAAGCTTCATATTTTGACCTTTTATCTGGGCACTGCAAAGAAAAAGCATCTGTTTCTGCACAGCCACTGTTAAATCTGAATTAATTTTGGACTCCTTGCAACATTGTGTGGTCTCAGGTAGAAGAAAGGCGTCTACAAAAACTTGCTCATGCTTTGAGCAATTTGCTTCCTTTGTTTATGAATTTATCTGATGAGCATGTGGTGTTGAGAAAGGATGGATCACATACATGTTAATTTCCAAATGTTTGTAAAATTGGCTTCTAACAAGATCTCTGGAGAGGAATAGTTGGCCCAACTTGGTAGCTGAAACTTTTTAAATTGAAGACATGAATATGTGTGATTATTAATTTATAAAGTTCTGGAAGAAAAATAAAATCTGTTAAATGTGTCATAAAAGCTCTCTTGAAAATGACTCCAAAAGGGGAATATCACATGTGGAAATTGTTTGTGCTATATTTAGATCAATTACTAACAAAAATTAGAGCACCATAACACTCATTTCAGCAAAAATATAGCAAATATTATGTCTCCTTAATCAAATTTTCCTTGAAAAGAGATAAATGCTGATAAAAAGTAATTGATTTCAACTACCTGAGTATTTCCCTGAGGAATTATGTCCAGCAGTAACTCCTGCAGTCCTTAAAGGCTGCTCACACACTCTTCAAACTCTAAACAAATTACAACCATCATCATCAGGCTCTGAAGGGATGAAATGTGGCATCTGATATTCTGTCAGGGACTGAAAAGTGTGCACACAAATGACATAGAAATGCCAATGTAGATAGATTCTGCAAACCTGTGTGAAGAACAGTAACACACAGGCATGGTCTGGATGTAAGAAGACTGGTAATGTAGTGGCTTACTGTCTTTTTTGTTTGGTTGGGTTTGTTTTGCTTCTCACATTTGGAAGGTCTGCGTTGTGTATTTGTGTCCTGCAAGCTCAGTCTTAGAATGTCTTCTATGTTTGTCAAGAGAGGCAATGATTCAGCACCAAACTTTTAGGTTTATCAGAAAGATGCAGTAAAACTGATTGTGAAATACTTTGTGAGAAGATGGGTTGACTGCACTAACCTTAATTCTTTATGTATAGGAGACAATATATTGAAAAGAAGTTCATACAAATACTTTTAAAAAAAAAAGTATTTTCAATTGTTCACTGTGTTCTTAAAAGTGCTTGAACTGGCAATTTAAAAACATTAATGTACTAATATGCAATAAGGTATTCATGTATTAGTAATTAATTTACAAATTAACTAATGATCAAAGCATGCAATAAAGTATCCTACATGTATGCAAAGCGTACAGCAGCATAGCTCCAGGGGAGGCAGTGGAGTTGTGTAAAGGGACATAACCTCAAGACATGGGCCATCATTTTATTTGAGATGGTTATGGCACAAGATGTGAATTTGCAAAGCCACTCTAGTGGCTGGTGGCTGTCACGAGACAGCTGTTGTCAGTCATTTCTCAAAGGTGTGTTCATGTGGACCTGCTAAGCAGATGCAGAGGTAGGTCACTGTGCTGGTATCTAATTCACCAAGACTTGGCCTGTGTTGGCTGCAGTGTGTGCTGAACTGATGGTGAGTTAGGTTTGACCCTGATGCAGCTGCTGTGACATCACTGGAAGGTGTCAACTGAAACACAAATAGCAGTTTTGCATCTTTCCAGTGTCCTTTGTTACTGTTTTCTGGACGCTGGCAAATCATCCACTAGCAATTCAGGGGACTCAGTGCTCTGGAGTTTTCTAAAGGGTTCACAAGTACCAAAATTGATTTCTAGATATATGTTTTAGCACCATAACAAACACATATACCTTTATTGTGACACAAAGTAGTTATTGTCAGCCCACTCATAAAGGTGAGTATGATCGTTAATGGGAAAAAATGTAATACTATGATCAAATTAGATTAATAATACAGCAAGAAAAGAAACAGCAGTTCTCTGAAAATTTTTCTAAACAAAGGACAAGATTTCACCATTTTCTGCAGTGATGTGGCAGCTTTAAAATCTAAAATATTTATTCTGGTATACAAAAATTGTTGTTGGAAATCAAGTTTTGTGGTGAATATAATTTGTGACTAGATCCTCCTTTTTGCTGGTGATTACAAAATTTGTTGATTCAAGGTTAATATGTGCCACTTGAGCTGAGAATGTAGAGGTTGTGTAAATGTGAGCTTTTCTATTGAGCAGGTAACCTTAAATTACAAATATATACTACAAAATGTTTGCTAGTGAATTAAATGTATATTAAAAAAATACACCTAAGATTAAAAAACCAAACAAACACAGAATTCCTGTTAAGAGGTATTTTATTCCAAAATTCTAAATATCAGAATCAAGTCAATGCTTACATTTTGCAATTTATCCAATCATAATATTTTGAAATTGTATACATACGTAGAAAAATACAACCTAATAAAAACAATCAAATCTGCATTAGGATGAAAAGAATGAGTTGTAAGGAAAACCATAGCTTAATAGCTATATATTTCATACCAGTACAAAATTACTGTGCCACAATACCCACTTATTTTCTCAGAATTTATAATTTAATACAAAATAAGGTGACTTCAAATGTATATTGCTCTCCTTAAATGTACCGAAGGCCTTGGAAACAAGTTCAGAGCAACTGAAAATATTCCCATTTACTTTACAAGTATTTACTACATTACTAAGAAACACAAAATGCAGCACTCTTGTTAGTATGTTAATTTTCTGCTTGTGCAAACAATGCTCTACTGATTTAATGCACGAGCAAAAACAAAAAAGGCAAAAAAAATCCATTATAAAGAAATAAAATGTTACATTTTCAGCATATTGGTATAATAGCAAGTACAGGTTCCCTTCATGGATAGAAAAGTAAAACCTGCCAAAGGTTTTTGAAGATTCAAATGCTACATTAAATCTTCAATTACTTTGCAAAAGCCAAGGGTCAAGTTACTCAACTTTAATGCAGCATATCTGGAGAAGGTCATTGCAAGAAAGGTTAGATTTCCTGTGTTATATTAAAATTCTACACACTGGAAAAAACACACCAAAATACTAAACACCATAACCACATGAAACAGTAGTAGTACTACAGACTCAAACCCATTATTCTATAGTCTCTAGTCAAATTTTCCACAATGGACTTAATTGTACCAGTTCTCAATAACTCAAGAGTTAGTAATGCATACACTTGAGAATATACATCATGTTTCACCCAATGTGGGTGATCAGAAACATCCTATTCCATTCATTTATCTCCTCAATTGGACACACTGGTTTTGTTAATTCCTTACAAACACTGACCACTGTAAGTCAACAAATGCTACACCCCTTCTTAGGCAAACAAAAACAAGCAACTTGGCAGTGAACTGGATCTGATCACGTTATATTGCACGTGGGTATTAGAACCTAGAGACTCAGTACCAAAGAGTTCAGATCCCACTCACATCCAGGGGAGTTACCAGAGCTCAGCATAAAACCATGATCCAAAGTGGCATTTGGTCCTGACAGGAGGCCCCTGCCAGAGAACTAGCAGGTTCCTCCCATCTCAGCAACAGACAAACAAGAAATCATCTCTTTGCTTTAAAGCTCATCCGGTGTCTGCCACTACCTTTGCATTTTGTGGATTTCCATTTTTCTTTTATAAAATCCTTTTTCCCCTCACTCATTAACAGCCAGCAGCAATGAACACAGAGGATCCTGACTCTATTTTCACCAGCTTAATGCTGCTCTGAATGTCTGTGTTGGTGTAGGGAAAAAACAAACTGTCAGGGTAACCAACAGCAAATCAAATATTGCAAAAATGTAAGTGCAACATGAATCCTTCAAATCACCAAGAGCATGTTGATTATAGGTGAAATATTTTCAAAATAGTCATGACAGGTGACCCCTAAGATTATTTAAGCATGGACACAAATTTAGAAACAACTGAATATTTAAAATATTTGCTTGGAATAAATGCTTTATAAAGAAAAAGCACATGTAATAAACTTTCTTAAAGTTTCCACAGACACTATGTGAATCGAAGTCCAACATGTAGATCAAAATTTAAAACAGAAAAATGGGACAAATAAAATGCTGAACTTGATACAAAAATTTCCTCAAAGATTTCAAATTATGTTGATAAATGTAGCCCTTTACAGTTACATCTAAACAAAAGCTATGTCCACAATTTCATCGTTTCTTGAAAGAAATGTAAACCTATAAATTAGGTTCCTTGCTTTACATTTTCAAAATACTGTCAAGTATAGTAATAGATAATATGCATCTTGTAATACAAATCACTTCACTGATCATGAGATGCTGCAATAATTGAAAACTGGAGTACTTATACAAATTCATATTTCATTATAAAAGATATAGCTCTTTAAAACTGTTTTTATTGTCTAAATAATTACATAGCTGTTGATTTTATATTCATAAAAATATGCTTCTCAAAAGAAGGCTAATAATCTGTTACTGTACTTGTATTATTTTAAAATGCTTCCAATATACATCTTATGCACATCAATTTTGACTCAAAGGCATTAATTCCATTCCAAAATACATTTTTTAAAATTTCTTTAAAAGCTTTAACATAATTCTACAATATTTGCTATAAGAATACATCAATGCTTGTAAGTCAGTATAAAATTTTTACTGACACAAGTACATGCATAGTCTGGAATCTTATTGCTGAATCTAGAACGTGCTGCCAAATGTTTCCTGCACCCCCATTCAGAAAAAACTTCCAGTTCGGAACCTCCCTGAAACACAAATGGTACTTTAAACTGAATTTGAGATGTTACATCAATGTTCAGTAAGTAACTTGTACTTAGGTACACTTAGCACACATTACTTACTCCATTTGCACGTGCTACTGTGGGGTTTTTAACCCAACTGGCAATTAGTGGACATGGGAAAAGGAACTATCTGCTTCTATTCTCCAGTAGAATGCAGGAAATAAAAATCACTTAAATAAGTCTTACTTTATGTAACTTCAAAAATGGAAGAAATTTTCCATAGCTACAGTAGTTGTACCAATAAAATGTACCTTTTTATCCTGAAAATCAGCAAAATGAGTTTCCAGTTGCCACAGTAAAAAGATGATGCAGTTAGCACTGACATTAACTATGCTACAGTATCCCTTCCATGTCAGCTGGAGAGATCTAGATCGCGCTTTTCTAAAATATTTTTTAAATCTCCTTATAACACCTAGACATGCAAGTAGTCTCCTAAATTTCAAGTCAACATGGTGTGTACACGTAATGAAAGCACACATGTAAGAATTAGAGCTATAATCTGTCTGACAGTCTCTTAAACCTCTTAGCCTACTAAGATCAGGACTGGGTAAACCCAATCTCCTTGCACATATATAATCAGTTGACAATGTGTGAACTACAAGCCCGTGTAAGGAACTGAAACGCTGTTCTATCAAAGTCACCTTTGGGGCCAGGATTAAAGCCTGACTCCTGATTCTTTACTATATAATTAATAACAATACCAAAAGCAAACACAAAAATAAAACATTGGCCACACTGAAGCCCTTGAAAATTCAGTGAAAACAGAATTATGCCCTATAGCCTTTCATAAAAGTAATTTTATCTAAACAAACAGTCTAAACCAAACCAATGTAAATGGATAAATATGCAACTCCGTATCTGGTGTACACACTGGCCCCCACAGACTGTGCTGTCTCCCTACAGGACTCAGATGTCATCATGGTTCAGCAAGTAAGAATGGACTTCACAAGGAAAGCCATTTGTGGATTTTAAATCCCTGAAATAAGTGTTGAATCAAACTGTTCATTTCAGATGATTCTGGGTTTATCAGGATTTGTGGTATTTATGGGGGAGATGAGGCTTTGAACAAAAACCCAAGGTACAAAACCAAACCAAGCAGAGTTTTTGTCCTTTTAAGAGCTTGTCTACATGGAAATCTCACTGGTGTAACTACAGTAGAAGTCTTCCTTTGTGTATGTGGCTGCACACAGGGAGTTTATAATGTAATTTATTCCCTTTTAGAATAGAGAATAAACACCTCTGATAGAAGGCACCTTTGTTTAAGTATGTCCACTCTAAGATCTCTGCAACACATGTGGTTGCAGGCTGAACCACCTCCTAATGTGCAGTTACTTATCTACTGAAGTGCATAGACAGAGTCTTTGTGTTCCCTCATAAGTCTAAGAAGCTTCACTTTACTACATCAATGGTGAGGGAAATAAGCTAAGAATGATGCAAGCCCATGGCTTTAAACCACAGACCTTTTGCTAAGTTAAAAAAAAAAAAAGAAACAAAATATTTAGTGTTTTTTCTGGTAATGAAATGTATTGAACATAATGAAATGTCTTGTGCAATGAAATGTCTTTTGTGCAATGGAACATACAATGAATGAAGCAATGAATGAGTGAAATGAAACAAGCCAATGAAACAATGAATGAGTGAAACGAAACAAGCCAAATCAACCCTCTCTTTTCAAACCCTTTCACATTGCCAGCTCTGCTCTGCTTCATCTGACAAGCTCACTGTTCTCTCAGGGCAGGAGACAAGGCAGGTGTGAGTGTGGCCAAGATCCACGTGGCTGGCAGACAGCCTAGTTCCAACAGTCCCTATGTTATTCCATCCTGCACAGTGTGAGAATTAAC
Organism: Margarornis squamiger; assembly: GCA_035222235.1. NCBI lineage: Eukaryota > Metazoa > Chordata > Aves > Passeriformes > Furnariidae > Margarornis > Margarornis squamiger. The sequence continues at coordinate 101,479 of JAWWTY010000002.1, forward strand.
AACAGCTCCCATACAGTGCATCAGGTAACCTGTCACAGAGTATTCCCTCTGCTGCTTTGCCAGAAACCAAAATTCAATCTGAGTAATATACAGACTACATTTCAAACCCTGTGGAGGTTTGCCTTGTGGACATAAAGGCAATGGGTTTTCTCAGACGTGTCTGTTGGCAGCCACAGTCCAGTATCTTGTCCCTGGCAGAACACGAATGTATCCATGCTGCCAAGAATTCTGTGGAACACCTGGATCCTGCTCTGTGGAAATACACAGCAGAGTCTTTGGATCTTGCCCTGAATCTTTTCCCTAGGTCCCATAGAAAGTACACCAGCCCCAGCTTTCTATTGCTTACTTTGTTGTGTAGGCTCAACCCCTACAGTCAAGAGACCCAGGGCCTGGAGAACAGTACTTGTAAAGTCTAGAGGGAAACCACAAGACAGGTGACTGAGCAGGCAGAGGAACAGGTATAGAATAGGTATCAGGTGTGAATGATACCACAGAATATTTCATATTTTTTGAGCAGGAGAAAAAAATTGTCACCAGAGTTAATGAATCTAAGAACATTCTTCAGTTTTGTAAAACAAGCTACATTCATTTTTTTCTTTTTTGTGCAACTAACTTTGAGGAGCTAGAAAATGAAATGTAGTGTAATTCAACAGAAATCAACCAAAACTACACATGTAATCCAACAAGTATCCACGGAAGCTGTTGGCTTCAAGAGCAAACACAGAATCCATGTAGCAATCCATGGAAAGTTGGTACATGAATGAAAAGAGATGATGTCTCCTGTATCCCAGTAAGCAAAATCAAAGCACTACGTATCAGCTAAGCTTTTCACACAGCACAGTGCAGATGTGTTAGTCACAAGTATGAACAGAATTAATACAAAAAGGAGGATTTAAATATAATGCTCTTATTTTGCATGAGCTGACGCCTTCCAGATCAGCAGCTCTGCAGTTGTGTTTTGTTGTTGATGGGGAAACCAATATTTGTAAAGAAGATGTAAATTTCAGAATGTCTTACAGATAAAACTCTGCTTAAGCTTCTGATGTTCCTTCCCCATTCTCATGTGGTTGCAGTTGTTCTCTTTCTTGTTCTTCCTGAGGTGGTCTCACACGTTTGAAAAAGCCCATCTGTGATTCAGAGAACAATAAACAAATTGCATTGTGATTTGCCAAATATGCACATAATTTCTCTTTCTCTTTCCTTCTTAACTGATTGCATTAGGTTTTTTTGTCCCTACTCTCTTTTTCCTCATTTTTGACCACCAAAAGCAGTAAATATCAACTGAAAAATTAAACCAACTAAGTCAGCACAATCACAGACATCCTTTTATTATTCAGCTTTTCCTGACAAAGCTGAAAGGCTTTTACAGTTATCCAAAAACTTAACTGATTGAGATGTTCAGGGGACCAAGGTATTTCTGCGAACTGCTGGCACTCTCTGAAATAATTCATCACTAGTAGGGAAAAAAAAGACACCACTTACCCTGTACATAACAAACACTAGAACAGCCAAGAGCAGCAACCCTGCTAGGACAGCCAAAATGATAACCCACACAGGCACAGGCATAGGCTGTGGTTGAATGCCCCAGGTAATATTTGTAGTAACCTAACAGAAAAACACAATAAATCACACTTTGCACCGCAGTGACAAGCCAAGTTCATTCATGCAAATTAAAAGTCTTGTATATCTTGATCCTATAGTGATTATAATCTTAATCCAGTCTAAATTACTTTTTCTCTCCAATGTGAGTAAAAAGCTTTAGATTAATGGTGACATAAAGACTTCACTGACCCAAATTTAATAGGGTTTTAAAATTAAATGAAAACAGGGATTGGGGTTTGTTTGGTTTTGCTTTTTTTCAATCAGTGATAACATGGCAATGTATCTTCTGTAATGCTTGATGATTTTCAGTAAAACTGTAGGAATATGGAAATATTTGGGAAGTAGAGAAAAATAATTCAGGGGATTTCAGGGTGTGTTTTTTTTTTAAAAAGAGGTATTCTTTGAAAAAAACCAAACAACTCCACAAGGCTAATGAGAGAAAAAAAAACCCAGCTAATAAAAGACACTAGGAACCATATTCAAAAATAAATCTATCACAGTCCTTTTCAACCTTTTTCTTAAGAACTTTTAATGCTATAGTGCTTACCAAAAACTTTTAATTTGGCAGCCCAAACAAATGGCCTATATATTCCTTTGTGTTTGCACCCTGTCTCCTTTCTCTTGGAAACTCCCTGGGGCAGAGATGCTCTTTTTGTTCCATGTTCACATTGTACTTCATATAATATAAAAAAGGCCCATTATTCAAGCTCTAGGTGCTACTACAGTAGAAAACGAATTTCAAATAAAATATTTCTCTAACCAAAATGGCATTAACAAGAACATTAAGACTGTTCACCATCATTTCTTTTCATTTTCAATTAAGTCTTTCAAGATACAAATATTGTCAACTCTAGTCTTAGTTTTACCCTCAACTGTATGTGTATAACTGATGAATCAAATAGCTGGTAAAATTACAATTATACCAAGCTACAAAAAAGCTCCTCAACAATAATTGTCTCTGTATTCGTTTTTAAGTGACTACGTATGGTAACTCAAGCTGGATGTAAATGACTTACTACTGTAGAATTATGGATATCTTCAAAGGACAAGTTCTTATAAGGGAACTCGATAACACTGAAAGAAGCAGATGATTTGAGAGAGTAGGAGTGATTCTGATTTTCCTTCTGCGTAAGAAAAACAAAATTAGTAGTGCATGTGGACACAGAAATCACTTTTAATGTTTCAGAAACATGGACAGAATATTCAGTCACTCACATTCATGAAAGTTTGGGTCCAAAGGCGTGATTTTAAATACAATATTGCACTCTTTCCCCTTTCCAGGTGGCCAACTTGACAGACAATCTTTAAACAGTCAGCAGTTCCACAGCCCTGCATATAGAAATTGGAAGGATATTCTAGTATGAAAATATTTGAAAAGTCATTAATGGCATTACATTTGCTTAATCACATTTACTTTACATACATATACATACCCTATTGTCCTCTTTTCCTGGCAAAGGACTATAAATACATTAAATAACCTCCAGTACTGGATAATGACTTACAGTTTGCAGTTAGGAAGACAGTGATATGGCAATATGTTTACTTCTATGGCAGATTATTTCCAATCTTGTTTAGAAAGGACCCACTTGCAGGGTCCACTGAGCAGCTGGGAAACACGTGTTGTGAAATCAGCTGTGATTTGTAGCAAAGAGGATGCCTGCAGCACTCCCCTGCTTCCTCCCACGTGCCCTGTTGTATCAGCCTTCCTCCTGGAAGGACTGATTTTCAAATAGCTCAGTATAGAAGACTGACACTGAATGAAGAGCCCAGAGTGACCTTAAAGGACTTAAAGCGAAAGGGCATGAAACTGTCGGGGTACTGTCAACACCTCAGGGCAGGAATGCTGAGATCTTACCAGAGTGTGTACGTCCCCTTCAACCGCGGTCACGTCCCTTCGACTGACACGGTGGTCACGGTTATCTTCCCTGCCAAGAGTTTCATTCTTATCATCATCTTTAGAAGCAGAAATCTAAGATACACCAAGGGAACCCAAATAATAAATTAGATGTTTGCAGACTTCCAAGGTAAGGTCAAGAAAATACAAAACTGCAGGTTTCTCTCCTTCTTTCCTGGCTGTTCCTACAGCTGCAATTAAAACATTGCTTCTGCCTTTACTAGATCACTGATGCAAATTTCTCCTAAACTAACACGGAATCTCACATATCTTAATCCTTCTTCAACTCAAAACTTTTTCATTGATAGATCAAAATCGCTCTTAGACTGCAACAGATAATCTGGTTTTGCAACCTTTAGGACTTTTCCCCAACATTTCAGTTTTTAACTCTTTTAACTTGGAAAAAACAGCAGTATTAAGATATTGATGAACTACATTGGACTGTGCTGGTGTACACATGATCAGACATACACAAAAACTTTTTTCACAGGGGCTTGAAGAAGTGTACAGTAGGTTCATCAGTTATTTCAGTAATCCCTTAGAAATTCCGAAAGAAAAATCACAAATTTACACATGGGACTAGGCAGAGCTACACCCCTTGTTCTCTACATAACAAGTTTATACAAGAAAACTTACAAAGAGTGGTAAAAAATATATTATTGCAAATGGTATAGCAGAAGCACAGGAGATTTGTATTTATATATTCACTAAAGTTGTTTTCTGACTATCAAAGATACATGAGTATTCTTTGTTGTTCTATACACGGAGTAACTTCCTTGTTTGTTTAAATCCTTTTAGAACTAATACACTGATTCTTACTACTTGTTCTAAACTGTCCTAGAATTCAGCTCTCTGCACTCAGACTTGCTGGGTTTTATCTGGTGTTTCTTTGTCCAGCCCAGCCTAGGGAAAAGGAGTTTCTTCTGCTCTGTGCTCTGCAAGCTACATGTTTTGCTGGCAGTGACACTCTGCTTAGGCCTGAAAGACAGTAGACTGAAACACACCTACTGATCTCTGGGACATTGGCATGAGGGTCTAGATAAATAAGCCAGTCATAGAAAAAATAATGCCATTTTTCTTCCAAGAAACAAACCCCAGAACATTTACATAAACAGCCCAGAAGCACATGGAATGTTTTTGCTCACAGTTACATTCAATATAATTCCATTACTTTGTATTGAGAACGCATATAGTATGCCTTAAAGAAAAAAAAAAAAAAGGAAGAAAACCCCACAACAAACAAAAAGAGGAAAGAAAAACTGATCTTTAGGTTGACAACCTGTTATCTATCTTTTATTTCACCTGCTATGTACATTAGCATGTACTATCAAAGAGTGCAGTCTTATTCATCAACAAGAGATGAAAAATGAACTCAGTGTTAGATAGTCTCAGGGATTTGGCTATTTTGTGTGTTTACAAAACACCCAACATGCTTCATTCCACTCCAACAAAAGCAAAGTCTTGCTTACCTTAATTTTCAATGGATTGATTTCCATGTCAGAAGTGCAGTTCATGGGACCATCAATTTCATACTGAACAATGTACAACAGCGTGTTGTTTTTATATTTGTAAGGCCACTGCAGAGTCATCATCACCTTGCTGAAGGCACTTGGACCATTGTTTCTCAGCTAATTATGACAATAACATTTAGAGATGTAAAAAATGCCAAACAATGCTACTTTCTTTGTCAATGTGCATATAATTGTTATTTTTTCTTTACATTGTTTGAGTCATAAATGTGATACTGCCACTACCCCATCCTCAAACACTTATGGCAATAGAATGAACATCTTTACCTAAAAGTGGTAGCCAAAATTCAGTCCCTCAACAGGAAAAACTTCAAATTACTTCTGTAATTTGATAAAATGTAAACTGAATGCATGACATTAGAGTCTTTTGCCTTTAATAAATGCAATTTTTCATTAATAAAACATCGGTTGGGTTTTTTAGTCTATTGCATGAATCACTGCCCTGTACCTGTCTGAGCCTAGATCTCTGAGCACAGATACAAACACCACTAAGTTTCATCAGATAAATGGTCTCTTGAGTTCTAGAACAACTTTTAACTACTATTCACACAGCTCTCAGGAAATTTGGTTTAATCAAACATTCTAGATTAAAGCTGTGATCATTCCTTTATAGAAATTTTAAATACTTAAATTTTTTCAAGGCAAAAAACTTCACAATAATGATTCAGAGCAGTTGGAGTACAAATGAGGATACTGAATAATTTACAGCTATGAGCCATTTCCTGAGTGGAAAAAGTTACTTCAGATGCTTTATCTGGATTTCAAAAGGGGAAAAACTAAAATATGGGTAATTATGTAAGCAATCAAATAAGGGTAATTATGTAAGTAATCAGCCCCTTCTGTTTGGCCACTCTATCTGCAGGCATTCCAGCCCTTCTTGCAGATAGCAATTATCGACCCAACATTAAAAAAGAGAGTATTTCCTTCCATGCAAGATGAAAATAAAGAAAAAAATCCTAATTTACTCCAGAGAAAAGCTACACCAGAAGATTTCTTTTCATTTATCACAGAACTGTGTCCTTGAAGCTAGCAATAATTCCATACCTCATAAATATGCTGAACTAGAGGCCCAATATCATCTTCTGTTTCTGGGTTCTCTTTTGGCTGCCAATTTGCAATAGGAAGGAATATGTGATCAGGAGATGACACGCTAAACAGAGGAGCAAAAAAGTTGTTACTATCAATTATGAAACAATATTGTTCTCTAAAATATCTAAAAAGAGCCAACACGCTTAACATACAGTCTCCAATTTTTCATCCTCTATATAGGAAAACAGAAAACAACAGAATTTGAGTGGCTTGAATATTAAATGTTCAGTTTTCTTCTCTACATGAAAATATTAACCTTGTCTTTAGAACACTTTTTTCTTTTCTAAATTTTGGATTCATCCTACATCATCTACTAAACCACTCACAGAAATAAGATACATACATGCCATCCAAAAAACAGAAAGCATGAAATACTTTGATAATGAGAAATACTGATGATGGAGAGCCTTAGCAGTACAGTCCTAAGACTAACTCAGCATGCACTGAAAACAGGGAATCAGGCTCTTCCAGTGTGCCAGCTCCACCTCTCAGATGCTAACAAAATTAGGTCACAATAATGAGCATAATGGAAATTTTAAAATATCATGACTCAGGAATCCAAGTTAACTGATGAAGCCAGAGGACTGTAGAGATTTTAGGTGTCATTTCTGGTAAGCAGAAGTGATGGAGGTAACAGAGTCATTACAATATTAATACTATGCTTCAGACTGAAGGAGGTGAGGGTATTGCAAACTTAACTTCTATAGGATTTTCAATTTCGATTTTAGATAAGGTTTCAGGGGGTGTTTTTTATGAAACCCCAGTCAGTTAGTGGAGCAGGAAAGTGACCTGGAGAAATGTGCAACTGCAAACACAAGGGGTATTTTTTTAACTCTTCTTAAAAAAATCTCTAGTAATTGAGACACGACATTCTTTTTGGAACTGATTTTCTAATTATTTAGAATTGTTTAAGATCTGAAAGTCCAAAGGGCGGCTGGAGAGAACCATGTTGTCTTTATGATTAAAAATTCCCTAAGTCTTCCTGAAAACTTATGCAGTCCTGAAAGAAAATTCAGTGAATATAAAAAAGCAAATATGCAAAGCTCATTAAAAATGTTTATTAAAATAGTATCTGTGCTTACCCTCTAATTTCAACAGCTGCTAAAATAGCAAGGTCAGCCTGATAGAATGCTATTGGGCTTAGGTTGTCATACAGGTTGGAACTGCAGAGAAAATAAAAGGTAATTTCTTAAATGAAATAAACAAAGTATTTAATAAAAGATCCCTCACACAATAATTCTATGTAACATCATAATATGACTCCTGAGTACAATTGCTAAAAACTAAGGAGCAGATTCAAGCAAGTTCTCACCCAAATGCATGACAAATCTAATTATTCTGTCTCCCTAACCAAACAGTTGCCTTTAGAAAGACCTTAAATCCTATAGTTATTCTTTGCTGCTGCTGTAATCAAAACATCCTTGCAACAGGGCTTTCCTCCTGACCTGTAAATACCTCCTTCTTTTAGAGACTAGAGTTGCTCTGCTAGGAACTGAGCCAGCTTTGGAAATCTAGCCTTGTGAGTTTAAGACAACTGGTGTGATCCTTAAAACCTCCCCAGGGTAATACCTTGATAATTCCTGTCACTGTGAACTGTGATTACCACACAGCGATTGCATCACTGTTTGCTGTTCTTGCTTTCAGAAGTCATGCGAGGAAATTGCTTCCATTAAAGGTGTAAAATGTTACAGGAACTTCCCTTTTCTTCCATCAGAAGACCAGCATGACTTAAGCAACCTCAGTGACTCTTTTTGACCCAGCAGGTGACTGCTGTTAGCCGAAGGAAGATGACAGACCCCCCAGAGATCACTTTCTCCAAAGAGCCACCGGCACAACTTACTAGCTGATAAGGAACAGGGAACAAAATTGAACAGACAGCAATGGGAGATCAAAGGGATATTTAACGCTGCCAAGACCTTTGATCAGTATAGCAAACCACAGTATCATTAAAACAGAATGGTAGATTTAAACTTATTTAACTCTTGTAGATGAAAAATGCTTATGTGGATGAGAATAATTTAGTCACTATATTCAAAAGAAAAATGAGGCCCTTAAAAGGAAAAAAAAAGCTTTTGGCCCACCGTGGGGGAAAAAAAGGAAACAGCTGAATTTGTACTGTTCATTAAGCAATGTAAAACTGTATTGGGTAAAGCCTAATGATCACATCTCCAAATCTTAACTACCATCTCCAGAAGGTATAAATTCAGATTTATACATATATTTATATGATGGAGCTGTGCTCATCTGATAATTAACAGGAACACACTGTTTTGTTCCATTTGATTGTCACTCTTTTATGCTGGCTACTGTGATGGTTCACTGCATGTTGCCTCTACTCAGACCACCCCATGCACTGCCTGTTCTGAAAGACTGTCACCTTCAAAATCTATAAAATGTGAAACTCTGGCTTTGCATCAGAGGGAATTCAGAGTTCAAACACCGGTTTTAAAAGAGGGCTATAAACCCAAAGTCATTCTGTGGTGCTACACAAGTATCAGGAGAGCACAATGGTATGCAGGTATAAATGTGTTCTGTGTTTATGTTTTAAATAAGTATGAGGCAAAGACCAGAGAATTAGTCCCGAGTGAAACTGAGTAGTGCACAGCCTATTTACTGTGCATGTTTCCTGCCAGGTGAGGCACATTCTCATGGATTTCCATACCTTCGGATCTGCAAGTCAAACTTCACAGAGGTGTCCATCTCAGACTGCTGATGCACGCTGAATCGCAGGCCAGCCAACAGCTTGAGAAAAACATCACCACGAGTCAGTGGAAGTGCAATAAAACACACACTAACAGCTTCTGAATGCTCTTACACTACAAGGGAATCGCTTGAGACTTGTGGTCATGAGAAACCACAGACAGAGAACTGGCAAATAAAACTTGTCCAGTTCCTCGAGACTGGAAATGCACCTCCCTCGCTGCAGATCAGAGCCAAGGCATCACTGCCACAAAATAGAAAAGGAAGGATTACACCCCACTCCCTGCCCTTCCTGCAGCCATTTTCACCCAGAACTGACCCTCCCTGTATGCTGCAAAAAGTACTGTAGTTTAAAGAACAGGTCACATTTAACAATTCAAAATTCATTCCCAAGGTTTGTGTGAGTGATAATTGCTTTAACATCTGTGTAGTTCATCTTGATATACTTTGAAAGACTTTACAAACAGCATTTATTCATCTACACAAAATGTCTCTTGGAAGAAAAGCATCATCAAAGTGTTTATATTTGTGACTGATTTGCACTTGATTTCCTCAGAAAATAAGACTTAAGTCATATCATCACCAAATCTGCTAGGTCCTACTAATAGGGTTTTTTTATTCTTCGAATTTCAGCTACATTTGGTGGAATTGTAGAGGTCTCAACAAGACAAAACTCTACAAATTTTCACAAAATTAGGCAGAAGTGAGATGAACTAAGAGAAAGGTGTGTTATAAGCAAGCTCTTTATTATATGCTGAAAAATACATATCAGACAAATATAAAGACAAACTCATGAGGGATCAGAGTTCATTAATTCCACTACTGAATGAACTGGTATTTCATAAAACTCATGAACACTCCTTTCAGCCTTTAATTTAGCTGGAAAGTTGAAACCAAGTACCACTGTACTAACCAAACACGTGGGCAGCTAAATGTCCACTAGATCTAATCTTGATGTCCTGTGAGTAAACATCCTGCCCAAACACTACTGTGATTAAGCAAAATGTCACCTGCCCTCCTGTTTGATCTCCCAGACACTTGTTGGACCAAACCTTACCTTAGTTCCTGCTTTCATGGGATTTCCCAGGTCACAAACTACCATGCGAGTTTCATTCTCTGTTTTAAATGCACATGACAGCCTGGCTAGAGCCTGCAACACACCAAGAAGAAATGTTAAGGAAGGTTGTTCTTTACATCCGGACACCTGGATGAAATCTGGAAAGAAGTCCTGGACACACTGCATTAATTTAAATATAATTTATCAGGCCTAAGTCAGTCAAGGATTAAAATCGAAGCATAAAAGTACCCATGGAGACAAATGTTTTTGACACAAGGTAGATCTCTTTCCAAGGTTATAAGAAGAAAATTCAAGATTCTTACATGGGGTAGCAATTATGATTTTTGTGATGTAAGGCATTTATCCACGTGATTCTTTATAACCTGTGTGAAGAACTTTGGCAACTGGGCAAACTCTCAGTAGGAAAATAAAGATTGGAAGGCAACTGAATCTCCAGTCCAGAGATTGGAAGGCAAAATAACATGAATACCTACTAGCTTACTCAAAAAGAGGTCTTAGGGGACCTATCAGATTTTGGATGAAGCAACATCACAAAGCTCTAGAGTAGGAGAGGTAAACTGGAAAACCAAACAAAAACATGATCCAAGAGATACAAAAAGTCAGGAAAGATATTTTAATATTCTGTTTAGGCAGGATAACCAAAGACTTTCTACATACTTAGGTGGAATAGAAGAGTAGCACCCAACATCTCTTGCCTCACAGCTGCCCAGCACATGACATGCTAAGTCTAAATTAAACTAAGTAAATTAACAAGGGCACTGTTCAAATAAAGACTTGTAGTGGATGAAATATGATGACTCAAAGAAGATTCAAAGTTGGAATTGTACCTCGTTGTTACGAACAACTCCAATGAAATCTGCTTGGGGTGGAACGACGACAAAGAGCTCTGCTTCATAGGCTCCTTCCCCTTGGTTCTGAGCATTCACAATGAGTGTCAGGGGATTGTCATCACCAATATAGATCTGCTTCTGATCACTACAAAAAACAGGGTAGAAGTGAGCTCTGCATTCATGTTTTCAAGTGTATTAAGTGGCTGAACTTACAGAAACAAGAGACATTCTGAAATTGCACAAAGACATTGGAGAAACCTGGGGCAGTACCTATGCTTCAGGAATACCAGGAGGGCTCTATATTGTTTTTCAAAACAAAGGTGCCATGGCTATAATCACAAAAACTGAACAAATATTACATGCTGTTCTGTAAGAATCCTTTCTATAAAATTTACAATAAACCACCACCACCTCTGTCTAACACAGAACAAACAACTAAGAACAGCTAAACCCCTGTGTACGTTTGGAATTACACGCCCACTCTGCAGAGGCACAAGCACATACAACAAAACTCAAGGCAAGGCTCAATTGCAGAATCCAGCCAAGACCTCTGCAGTGCCTTTGTTCCAGATACAAAGAGACTGTCTTTTCAAATCATGTATCTCCCTTTCCCCAGCTACAAGGACCCCTGACTGTACCTGCAATGATGTACAATGTTTCTGAAGCATTTGCATGAATTAGTGCTTGTGAAGTATTGTACCTACATAAATGTGCACATAATATAGCACTGCACTAAGGGCATAAAAACCCAGATTATGAGTAGAGATAGTACAAGGGTGGCTTTAGGGCATACAAAGCACAAAAACTCAGACTCATTAAAGAATTATCACTTAAAACTTGTTTCTTTTTTCCACGTTTGATAAAAGATACTACCAATACCAACAATTGTTGGTAGAGCCCTACTCTCCCCTTCCTGGATAAAATCACAAGTTCATGCATCTATCTAGTATTAAACAACCAAACAGTGGTACAATGGCAGCCAACACTGGGTCATTCTTGCTATGCATATACAGCTTAGCAAATGGACAAATAAATATGGTGTATTTATAGTGCAGGCCAGGGGGGAGCCAGGGGTGTGCTCTCCCTGCATTACATGCTAAAGACTTTAGGTTACAAAGCAGAAATTTTCTTTAAAATATATAATCATGGGTTTAGATTGTACACACTGAGAAGTCCTACTTATTTCAACACATCCTTCAAACAAAAGTATTACAAACTCTTGAATTTTAAAATTCAAGTAGGGAAATTCCTTTTCCTTGTAATATTTTTCTCATGTATTTACCTTTCTACTGACACCTCCAGCTTTGGTTTGCAGATATTATCATCCCCACAATCCAGGAGAATATGTGCCTGTGCAGAAATCGAATACAGATTGTTGTAATGATTCCCGGATCTGTTCCAACGTACATTTCCAATAATATTTTTTCACTATCGTATATTAAAAGAAAAAAAGATCTAAATAGCTGGTTATGAGTTATTTTCGTATCCTTAGTCTCAGAAGAGAACAAATGAGTTTTATACCTGGGGAGCACTGTGCCTCATCCTGCCCCACTGCAGTTCTAGGACTGATGTCTACACTTTAACCATCTTTCCATACTTTGAATAATCTGTTCAAATTCAGTTGCATCTTCACTACCCTCTTCACAAACAAGTGTAAAAATTTGTTGAAAGGGCAGAAATTGAAAAAGCTGTTTATTACCTTAGGAGAACTAGAGGGATAAACATAATGTACATAGGGCAGCATAGTATGAGCAGCGTATGAAACACTCCAAGCCTTCAAGATTCACACTTTCAGTACTGCTCTAAATGCTTTTCTGCAGAAAACTGTTAATTATTATGTGTGAAAAGGAGGCCCAGCACTATAAGAAAATTGACACAGAGATATGAAAAAAAACCAAAACAACCAAAACCAAACCAAACAAACAAACAAGAAGATCAACACACAATAACCATCAGCATTTCCATAATCCAAAGACCAAAGCCTAGATGTATATTTAGGTATCTTAATTTTTCAGAAGTCCTAAGATGACCATAAGGTGTGGAAAGTTTTGAAAGCCAGGTTCCCTCATCACAGACTGTGTGAGCAATATACCTGTCTGCTCATATTAGCAGGAGTGAATTGGTTGAGGATAGGGTGCAATCCTGTTGCATCTGCAGCTGTTCTGTAATCCAGACGATATTCCATAAAAATAGTAATGGGAGTTAGCTTGTCTCTAAATTCAGATTCATCCTGAGGAAAGCAAAAACTGAATTACAATTAAAATGTAGTAGGAACGAGGAGACCAAAGCAACATGAAAACTTCTGGGCTATTTTCAAACTAGAAAACCTCTTGTTAGGAAACCTGCACTGTTTTAGCAGTAAAATGCCTGTTTAACAAATGGAAAACTGGAGTATACAGAAGTTATAGAACTCTACTAATAGCAAAGAGACTAAGGGTTGTGCTATTCTACTCTTTCTGTCAGGCAAAATTTACTAGGATCCCTCAAATACGCATCTTTGGACTTACAATTTTTCCTTCCCAAAATTATTACTTCGCACTTGAGAGTTGCTGACTTTCACATTGTTCATTTCAAATCATCCTGTTTCCCCAGTGTTGATCCTGCCTTTCAGAGTAGTTGCAAACCATTTCTTAGCTTTATGTTAGTCACAGATTTGACCAGTGTAAACTCTGCTTCGATTCTGAGAGTGATGGAAATTACTAACTCTAGAACAGCTCATTTCAGGTTCTTACTTCAGAGCTCATCTTCTGTGGATAGAAACCTAGTGGTTATGTATAGTTTTCAACTGGCCTTGCGCTCCATTTAAGGTAGTTTCATGTAGGTCACGTGTCATTACTTTCTGTATGAAAATGTCAGGTGGAAATGTATTAAAGATTTACTGGCACTGAGATCTGAGGTGTCTAATTCTGTATATATCCCACCCACAAGGCAGGTCAAAGGAAGTTATAACCTGTCCTCCATGGACCTTTAATGATTACTAGTATATTTATTAGCTTTTGGTTGTTTTTCTTGGGTTTTTTGAGAGAAAGGTAAGTATTGTTTATGTTTGATTTGTAAGTACTTGGAGGTAAGTTTGAGTTGCATATAACTTCACAGTGTTTCTTCTACTGGGTCACCCTTTTTAATTGTGTTAGTATCTGTTCACTTTTGTGGGGACTAAAACAGAAAGCATGAGAAAAAGCAAGCTTAATATTTCAACTTTCTCTGTCTCCTCTGCTATTTGCTGATCATGACTTTTTAGTTATGGATCTGTATGTCTTTATTTTTCTATCTCCAAAGTAGATGGACAGCCCTGCTTACTGAATTTCATATTCCTTGGGAATTACAATTAATTTGGTGCCTGGATGATTCATTCAACATGTTCATAAAAAAGTTCAGTATTGAATTTCCAATCCCTTAAGGGATTAGTCCCAGTAATATCCATTGTTCATTGTCTGACAGCAGTGATAACCCAAGACAGACAGATAGCCTTAGTAATTTCAGGTCTGTCCACTGAGCAAGTTTTTCTAGCCTTTTGTTTTATTTTGTTTTTAATCACCTAACACAAGGAACTTGTAATAGCACACCAAAAATTATTTGCCTAAAACAAATGGCTACTTACCCTCAAGAAGGCATCAAGTTCTTCGCAGTTCATTTTGCCCCCCTTGGTAATTGTCATGTTCTTAGAGTGGCTGGGCTGTTTGCTGTGGAGAAAGAGAGCTCTCCTTATAGCTCCTTTCTGCTTAAGTTTATCCAACAGCAGCTCCACCTGGAAATCTGTCCAATCCAAAGGGTTTGGGTTAGGGATATTTCATTCCATTAAACACAGTGCAGATTCTCACCAGAAATGATGCTGAATGATGATTTCAGCTACAAGAAAAACCCAGTTACTTGCCCCTTTCAGTACTTCTAGCTCTTTCAATGTAAAATCTGTTGCTAGTTCTCAAGCACTGTTGCTGTCCTAAATTGGACTCAGCTTTTTCCTTAAAATCTAGAAACATGTAAGAGCATTGATACATTTGTAATTGTATAGAACTGCAAGAACAAGTCAAAATTTTTCCCCCAGAAGAAACTTTAAAGCAACCTCGCATATAGCACTTGTATGTTTAAACTCCATTGCTTATCTAATTACTTCAAGTGTTTGATATAGATAATGAAATTTAAAATATGTAACAGATAGTTATATGAGCTTTCCCAGATCACCCCATCTCTATACATGCCACAAAGAAAATAAGGAAAAGCTTTTACAATCAGTAGGCAAAGCCTGATTGCAGCAGGCTGCCTGCCACACTACAAAATCTCACAGAGACCACTAAAAAGCCTGCTGGAATCAGTCCTTTCCTGATTCTGATCCAGGCAATCTGATGAAAACAAGTCAGTGATATCAATCAGAAGGTCAATAGAGATAGGAGAAGTCCCAGGTGCCCTGTCTATCTTTCAGGCCTAACAATCCACATACTTGCATATTCTTGTCTAAAACTCCCCTCAATGAGAGTTAATCTAAATTCTGTAAAATACAAAAGGCTTTTTAAGACTAGTCACACAAATGGGTGAACACATGCTTAAAGTCCCAAGTAGGAACAAATGACACCTAGACACCTAGAGCTGAAAAGCCCTGCTGAAGTCAGTCACAGGGATGTACACGGCTACCCAAGGGGTAGGAGTGTGTTGTAAAGGGCAGCCAAATGTTGCAGTAATGAAAATAACAGTGACCTGTCTGCAAACAATACAAAAAGACTTCAAAGGTTTTAAACAAGCAGAACTTACTGAGGGAGTTTGGGAGCTTTCCTTTGCCATCCGCTTTTAAGCAGAACTTTACTTTGAAGCTGTTTTGGAGGAAGAGAAAATATTTATTTCACACACTTTTTCCTCTCATTTTGTCCTAAAATTTTTCACTGTATATTTCTGTTCAAAGGTATTATTTTGCACTGTCTGTTCTTTCAGAAAAAAAAATCTGTGTCTCTCTTTTTCTTAATTCACTGACTAGACTTCCTGAATCCTTTCAAAAGGAAAGCTTACAAAAATAAGGCCCTCCCCTCAAAGGAAAACAAAGATACCCTGCTTACCAAGAAACTTTTACATCCCCCAGTGAACAGGCTTTGTTTTCTGGGTTTAGAATGGTTGGATTAACTTCCAGAGCAGCATTTACTCTAATAACTGGTCTAGCCCTGCAAAGAAAACATCCTCTTGAGCAGCATTCAACACCATGTTAGACAATACCCTCCCCATCAAACTGTGAAACATACACAAACATACAGTATTTAGTGAAACCACAAGAAAAACAAATAATCACTGAGTAGATGAGGGAAAGGTGGGAAGCTTTTCTGTGCCCTTTCATGTCCATCAGTCAGATCATGGACAACTGTGTAAAGAGGAAGTCCTATCCACTTCTAGTACAGACAAATAAGGTATTTGCCCAAAATGAGCAATTTTGGATGAGAACATTGGGATTTCAGTGTAATAGCTAGTAGCACCCTGTATGTCAGAATCTAGGGAACTGTCACTCAGAAAGCCTTGAAGACAGCTTATTTACATTTCCTCATAATTACACATTTTTGAGAAAGATCAATTTTAGACAGCAGGCTGTAGGTTTACTCAGTGAAGACAGCAGTACAACCTTTCCTCACTCTAGCATTTTGGAAGGTAGAGTGGCAGAATTTCAGGCCGATCCTGCCTTCTTTTGTAGCTCAAGAACACTCCTGAGCTTTCCCTCTGCTTGCACTTAGGTACGAGCACAGAAGGATCCTCACCTGTACAGAACAGCTGTGTCAACACCAAAGGCTCCAACAATCAAGTCTAGGAAGAAGGGAGACATATCATACATTACAATTTACTTTTTTAAAAATATGCTGTTTGTCAGAGGTGGGTCTGCTACTGAGTTATTTGAAAGTGCATTTAGAGCAAAGGACCTGGATATCCATTTTTGTCCACATCTGTGGCTCCTTTCAGCGAGTACCCAAAACTGGGTGGCATAGTGCGAGCGGCCCACTGCCCTTCCAGAATTTGGGATGGGACTGCATTCAAACCACTTGCTCTTCCATTGTAGATATAGACAAGTCCTCTCTTGTCCTCTCCACCATATGGTGCAGCAACTGCAATGTCTGAAAACCAAAAGAAGAATTGTCAGCATCTCCAGACACAGAGTAGGAAAACATATTTGTGTTTACATCAGTCAATCACTTCTGATATTACAGTTTTAATGTGTGTCACGAGGGAGGAAATGCAACCAGCCTTCAAAATGCTCATCAACCTTTATTTTTTTAATTGCAGGCTGTTTTTTCTAGACAGTATATGTGTTTAACAAGAACACTTCATAGACTTGCAAGGGAGGAGGAGGGAAAGGAACAGTTCTGCACTTCAGTAACTGACCTGCAGCCAAATGGTATGGATTTGAGATGCTTTTGAGCTTACTAAAACACCCACAATTAGCAATTGTTGGTGCCAAATCACAAAACTAAGTGGGACTATCTTCCTATTTCACTAGTACGCTCATGTTCTTCCAAAGGGTGTGACATTTTAATAATTCCAGAAAATTTAAATCATCCTAAACCAATGGTAAATACCAAATTCCAGTCTAGCCTCATCATGGTTTGGCAATATGTTTTATGGAGACCTTCCAGTTAGTGCACTTATTCTATCTCTTAAAGCTTAATATATTTAAGAGTACTTATTGTCAATGACTAATAAACAGTAATAAACAAAATGCTAATTAAACTATGTGCAAGGACAGCTTTAGAAGTGTAAATATGATCTAAATTCAACAATCAAAGACCAAACACTAAATATTACACAGAGCAATTTCCTTCCTTTTTACTTAAATTTGAGAAAGTTTGGCAAAAATAATGACTCGAAAGTTTACTGTTTTGTATTTTTTACTCATATTTACAAACTTTATGACAACAGTAAAAATTCCAGTCTTGCACCACACTGTGATGGAAAGCGTTTTAATTAACACTCCCAAAATGAGGCAGAGCAATAAACAAAACGAACAGACTAAATAACAGCAAAGCAATTAAAAAGAGGCAGCTTTTGCTATGATTTTCTCGCCTACAGATTGAAGTATGATGGAAACATTTTTGGGATAACTTCATCAAGGGAACTAGAGTTTTGGCTATCAGCTGTAATCTTTCCAATGTCTTCTGTAAATAGTTGCAATGATATCACATCTTCACAGATTCTGCATATTATTAGCAACTAAAAAGGTCCCTTCCGACTCAAACTATTCTAAGACTTTATGGTTTCAGCAAAAATAAATTAGAGCTACCTGGGAATTTGAAGTATCAGCCTATTGTAATTTTTTATCTTTCAGAAAATAATTAACTTGCAAGCATAATGGAAAAAATGAGCATTTTTTGTGAAACTCAAATTCCTCCAGTATTT
Organism: Margarornis squamiger; assembly: GCA_035222235.1. NCBI lineage: Eukaryota > Metazoa > Chordata > Aves > Passeriformes > Furnariidae > Margarornis > Margarornis squamiger. The sequence goes on from JAWWTY010000002.1 coordinate 119,563, forward strand.
AGGCAACACTGGAGTATGATATGCTTAACAGGGTATTCTTCCTGGTATTCCTGGAAGTCTCTATCCCAAAACTACATGATTCTTGCCTGTTTTGTTGCCCTTAATTCTTAAGTAACAAATTCCTAAAGAAGCACAAGCAATGAGTTTGAGAGTCCTCAGCTTCAGCTGTGTCAGACTCAGACTTCTCATCTAATTACTCGCTCACAACACTCAGCTCTTGGTACAGCTGGCTGTAGTTGTTATGGAATATTTTCACCAAACTCTTCCATTTTGAAATGGACTTTTCCCAGGAAAATCTCTTTTATCAGAACATTTTTAACTCGCTCTCTGAAACAAAACCTTCCTTTCATTCATCATTGTGTTTCTGGAGAAGAAAATGAGCTTTAAGCAATGGAAACAGGAAGATGACATTGCTGATGTCCTAACGAGTCACAGTGGAGAGCTGGGTATTTCATCCCAGTTTCTGCTGTAGTTCTCACTCAGAAAGCAATGAGCTGATCAGGGGAACAAGCTCAAGGATCCATGCTGCAGCTGCAATGGTATAGTCTCTGCTCGATGCATCCATGGAACTCCTGTTAGCATTCCTGGGAGTAGCATACAAGCATCGAAAGGAGTCTAGACCTCGGTGTCCAACACCCAGCCATGGCAAGAGTGCCCAGTGTTTGTGTGCAGAATCCATAGGCAGTGTGCTGGCTACATTTCCTCTCCAAAGGGGAAACACTCATCAAGAAGCCATATCCTACCGTTGAAGCCATCCTGGTCCAGATCCCCCAGAGGTGCAATGGAGCTGCCGAATCGCGCAAAGATCTCAAAGCCGTTCAGCTTGGCCGTCTGGAACCCTCCAGAGGCTCGCTGAAGGCAAATGGACACTTGGCCAACCTCCTGAAGTTTCCCATCTGAGCCTCGATCCATAAAAAGAGGGGCTCCAATAAACAGATCTGTATAACTGGACCAAAGAAGGACAAGGTTCTTCAGTAGCAGCATGAAAATTCATTCTCTTAAGCATGATTAATGATTAACTCAGCACTGAAGTCAATACTAAGATCAAAATTAACTATTTTTATATTTCAACTGAAGGCAGATATTTATTAACAAAGTAAGCACAAATATACCAGAATTTAATGCATTTAAAGCATGTAAACACACGTGTATTTATCAGGCAAATATAAATCTACAATTATTAAAACAAATGTTAAGTATTAGCAAGAAAGTGAGTTTTGCAGATACATGTTAAATCAGTAATGAGGACAGAAATCTAGATTGTGGGAAAGACTTTTTGATAAAAGCATCTCTTTTATCTCTCCAGAAACAAGGTGGGTGGCAGTGGGGAGAGGAGGGCACTTACTTGTCCCCGTCGATGTCTGTGGCAGCCACTGAATACCCAAAATAGGCAGCCATCTGAAAAACAAAATTCAAACCAAACTTGTGAGTTGCAGCCATACAAACAAAAACAAGTTCACACAAATAGGTATAGAAAACACTTCAGGGACATGATAATAGATACCACAACTTTTTGGTCTCCTTTCTCCTTGTATTTTCCTTTCTGTTTCTTACTTTGTTAGAAAGTAAACTGATCAGTTACCTTCCCCATTCCACCTTTCATGATCCAGCCCTCTTTCCTAATTCTCAAAACAGGCAGCATTTCCTTCATTTAAAAATAAGATAAGAATTCCTACAGAAAACTTTATAAAATTTTGCTGTGGCTATTAAGCCAATAGCACACAGAGTATTATATTATCTAGTCCTATGAATACTGTCTCAACAGAGGAGGAGTCTCACAGTCACGCACCACACTCAGCCAAGGTACACACCTGCTCTCCAGTGAAGTTGTACATGGAAGACATGTTCTTCCCATTGTAAATAGACACCTGCACAGGAAGAAATACACATTAGAGCATATCAACAATATTCACCTTTTGTATTTATTGCAAAGTATAATGTTTCAAATTTCCTACCATGCCCAGAGTTCTTGCTGCTCTTGGGACTCCTGACACAAAGTCTGAAACATAAAGCAAGACACAGGTTAGCTTTGGATCCCAAAGCACGGTGACTTGGCTTGAACAGAGCAGCTCATTCCTAGTGCCTGATGCATTTTCCTGTGCACTGTATCATTTATTTGAAAGATCTACCCAGCCTATTAACATGATTCTTTTTTTCTGGAGCAAGGGGTCTTACCTTCTATGCCATCGCCATTGAAGTCTCCAACAGCCACTGAATAACCTGAACAGATAAGAGGAGACTTGAAAAACCATATTAAAACCTTCAGCTCTCTTTACACTCTTTATAGGTCTCTGTACAGTCCTCCTCTCTTTATCTTAAAACACAATGGAATAAATAAAGCCTCAAAGCAGCTTAGACTATGAAGAGCTCCATGAGTGACTGTAATTCATCAGCATTCAGGAATTTGAGATCAGAAGATGAACATTTTAAAATTTTCACCCTAGGAATTGTCCTGGTCGATCCTTCCTTTTTTATGAACTTGGTTAGACATCTATGAAGCTAAATTATGATTTCCCACTCCTCTAAGGAACTCTCTTCATTGTTTTTCTTCACAAACATAATTCTTCAACATTTTTATTTTGCTTTGGTAGATTATTTAGAAACAGCTGCCTTTCAAAAAAAAAAAAGTGACTAACTTCTCACATACAAATCATTTCTTGGCCATTTCCATATTCAGTCTGAATTACAGAGAAGAAAATGTCATCGAAATGTTTTTTGTTTATTTTGTCATGAGGTGCTTTTTGACTGAAGCCTATGGCAAGATAACTAAATTTCCATCAAACATAAATTACTGAGGTTTCAGGTATGTTGCTCTTTAGTTATCTTTCAAATGCTGAGTTAACAGTACTGTGATTCAAACTGAAATATGAATAGTGCAAGGGAGTTCTCCAGGCACAGCTGAGTTGTCCTGTTTCCCACCACATACCCAGGTAGCTGTCATCAAAAGCAGCACTGGCAGGTCTGGTTGCTAACTGGTCATCATACTTGGTGCTGTAGACTTTGGAGTCATATTTAGCCACAATCTCGGTCACTCGATCAGAAATAAGTTGGCCTAAGGAGAAAGAAAACAGCTTAAAACCACAAAGAGAAGATGTGAACTCATTTACAGGCTGCTGCCTTCTAAAGCAACAACTCTTTCACAATACTGAACAGAAAACAGGTGACTGCAGCAGCACCAGAAAGGATGTAAGTGAAACTCTGCATCCTACCTCAACAAAAATGTATGCACATATTGACAAAAAAGAAGCACACAGTTCTCACTGAAAATAGAAACTACTCCTACATATAAGGCAGGACTTAACTGGGAGTGCTCAGTTATCACATGCTGATGGTATTGCAGAACTGAGTCACTGCTCCTTGCCTAAATCCCATAACATGAGAGCTTATTCTGGCAGACAAGAGGCCAAGAAGATGAGCACAAATGAGAACAGTGTATCACCATTTTCGCCATTGTCACTTCACTAGCCACTAGGTGGTGACTTCACTACATTCTTTTCTTTGAGTTTAAAATAAAATATGAAACACCAAAAAAAATGTTTAGAATAACACTTACTACACATACATATTCAAACACGTGTGAAATATGGGGAAAACTACTCCTGCAGCATCTCAAAACGTGGAATAAAAGTTTAGGATGAAAAATCTAGTTTTAAGAAGTATAAGGTTGTCTTCTATTCAGAGCCAAGATTTTTCTTTTCTGGAAGCAGTATAAGAGAATAAGGTTGTTTTGGCAGAGAAAGTGTCACTTTAGGCAAAAACGAATACAGGAACATAATCTATATTGTATTGTATCTGCAGTTTTAGCTTCAATCGTTCCATTTTGCTCAGAATTTAAAGCACAGAACTAGGACAAGCCTCCTGTGCTGCTGCATCTACATGGCATGATACAGAAAATCTATTAATAAACTTAGTATTTACATTAAAAGCCAGGCAGCAGAGTGTGCCAGCTGTGTCCTGATTCCAGCAGCACCCTCTTTTGAACAAGGAGCTGGAGCTAAAGGCTGAATGATCCTGCAAACATATCCTGACTGAGTCCACATTAGCAAAACATCCAGGGAATGCTCTGTGCAAGCGGTGCAGGTAGAGGGAAAATGTGCCCCATGGCACAAACCAATCAATACAAACACAAAACGTCTTTGCTATCAGAGGAAAATAATGAAGTTCTCTGTGGAGGGGACATTTCTTATTGAAAATACAGGCTTTGTATTACAAAACATGTAGATTTTGAAGGAAAATATCCTAAAGGGAACTTATCCTGCTTGATGGAAACAAATCCCACATCCTGGGAAAATGGCTTTAATATCATCATGGAGTTATTTCAAAGACAAAGAACATCTATACAATTATTATTTCAGCTTTAATCTGTGGCTGCCTTGATTATTGAGGAGATATTCTGAAGGAGGAAGAAACATATTCCTGTTAGTTTTCTTACTGACAAAGACTCTGACAGTGATTCTGAGAGTGTGAATAAAAATGACTAAGAGCACAAAAAGGAAAATCAAAGAGATCAGCTTCTCTGTGACTAAAATAATATATCTTACCTTGCCAGTAAAAACTTCCAGGTCCTCCAAGCAGCACCCTGTCTCCCTTGGAGGAGAAGGGGGGAAAAAAAGAAAAGACAGAAACAAAAGTTAAAAACACATTAAACACATCTAAAAGCAAGAGGACATGTCCTGTGTTAATGGGAAGTAATCCATGCATGGACATCACTGTAGCTTCACTGACCCCCACACATTTTATTTTTTGAAGGAGTGATTAATAACAAATGCACCTTGTAAAATGCTAAGATAATAAACAATCTGCCTTCAGTGACTTGTGGCTCTATTTCACCTATTTTAAATTCTAGGCAGAATTCTGTTTTAATTGTAATAGACTCCTCTTCCCACATAAACCTAAGGCACCAGGAATACAATTAGGAGAAAGCTTTAGGACTGCTACATGGCAATCATAACATGTTTTTAGGTCAGCACCCAAAACCAGTTTCATCTTCTGCCTCTGCCACTTTTCATAACGTAGCATTAGAAAAGTTTAATTCAGAATAACTGTGATCTAATTCCCCTGCTCCATATTCCTTGGCACAACTGCAATCCACAAACAATTTTATGAAACACAGAGCTATCCCAGTATTGGGAATTTGCTCTATAAGTATTGGATTAGGCCATAGGCTTTGCTGCATTATTAAGCCACTTATTCAGGTTTTAATCCTAAAAAAGTCTCATATTCACCACTCAGAAAAATCTAGGTCAGAGATTTGGAGATCCCTTACAGCCAGGCTTGCCCACTCAGCTCGGGTTTTGGATCAGAGCCCAAGGTTGGTTTTAACTGGGGCTGGAGTCTGCACAGTAGCCCTGAGGGGTGTGCGTAAAACAATTCAAACACTTACAGTCTTATCCTGCACTTTGCAGTTTCCTCTAGAGTTAAAAAAAAAGAGTGGTCTTGGGCAAAGAGCGAAGGGATATGGCCTAATTGTAAGATCTGAGTTGCCCAAAAAATAGTCACATCGCGAGTAGGACTTTTGTGGTCTTGACATGTCCAGACCATACTAAACAATTTCGCTGTACAATATGAAAACTACAGTAAGTTCTCAGATCTCAGTTCACAGTTTTATTGTGATTGAAATTAAAAAGTAATTGTGAATTAATGAAACAAAACCAAAACTATAAAAGGCAGGGAGAACACAAAAGTAGAAGAAACATAAGACAGCAAAAACAAAAAGTGCACTTCTGCTAGCTGATGAGAAAAACAAACATGATTCACAAGAACTTTGGTTACCAGTTCCCTAAGTTATTATTCCTGCAGAAGTAACACTACTGTGCACCAATCCCTTCAGAGCACAAAAATCCTGACTACTGCAGCCAATTCCACCTGAGGGCTGGCTGCAGCAGAGCTGCATGGGGGGAAGCTGGAAAAGGGAATTATGTTGTTCCTACAAGAGGTGAGAGTGTGCTACTGTGAAGACATAGGGAGAAACAGGTTTAGAACAGCTGCTTGAGTGGTTTGAAGTTATTTTTGTTCTATTTACAAATTTTGTTTGGTTGTGAGGTTCTTTCCAGGAAGGGTAGTTGACTTTTGGCTTCATAATACCTGTGCTTGTCAGTGGTCTGTACCAGGGGTGTTTGTCTGCTGACCTGTAGGAATTGAGAAAGAGCCACATACCTTTGTAAAGTCGATACTAAATCCACCTTGACAAAATCCCTGTCCATCTGCATCGATAGTAGCTAACAACAACAAAAAAAAAGGATAGGAAGGGAAGAGAAGAAAAATATTATCAGTACTAGATAAGACAATTCTGTGGATACTTCTCTTCCTAAGTAAACTTTCACTCCTGAACTTGAACCTTGGAATACTTTTCTCCTAAATTGGTATTTTCTCTTTATCACCAATTCACAAGTAAATGCTGTAATAACTTCGGGCTGGCCTAACACATATGTAACATTAATGTGTTCTAGCCTAACAGTCAAAGTGAACAGCAACTTCCTTTGTATTTAATCTTGAAGTTTGTTTTTTTTTTTTTTGGCGGGGGGGGGAATATTTGCAATTTATATTAAGAAAATAAGGAATCTGGAAAATAGGGAATAAGCTTTTCTTTTGGTATGGAATAAAAATATGAACTGGCTTTAAAAAAAAGAGCATACCTTGCTGAAAAAATATCACTCTACTGAGACTCATCCCAGCAAGAATTGTTATGACTGAGTTCATCTTATGATTATACAGAGTAGAAGTGCTGAGACACCCTTATCTGAAAGTGTGACTACTTAACTAGCATAATTAGTTTAATATATGGTTATTTAACTTCTTGTTATGTCAGACCACACAGGATTTTATTCCTGTTGTTCACAAATTATTTTCAGCAAATAAAAAGACAATCCTAGCTTCAACATTCAACTTTTAGAGTTCTGCATTTTCAAAGAAGCTATAAACCTCTGAAGAATCTACCAACTCAACTAAAGGACGTGGATACAAAGCATTTGAAAAATAATACTTAAAATGTTCAACAGTTAATATAATTAAAACAATGCATCACTACTGTGTATATATACACAGAGTTCAGAACCTACTCGTGCAAAAACTTGTCTTGTAAAATAAGTTTGTGCTTTAAAGTACTTGAATAACAATAAAATACAATATATTACTAGAGCTTCATAAAATTCTAGAGTTGGCCTTTGAAAAAGCACTTGCCATCTTGAACATCATCTGGAGGAGGATTCAGATGTCTGGGTCTAGCTTAGGTTCTGCTCTAATTGCTATACCTGGAAGGAGGAAATACCTCTAAAACATCCTGCTTCAAAATGTACACAAAATATAAAACAAGAGAAATTCCAAACGAAAAAGCAACAAAAGTGTTCTGTACTTACTTGACCTGCAGGGAGCATATTCCACGAATTTCGATCCAGCAAGCAGGTAACAAGTCCCTACAGGCTCTCTCTCTTGTTTGGTTTCAGTTCTCCAGTGGTACAACGGGGCACAGGCCTAAGGAAGAACACACAGCAGTGAGGAAACAAGCTCCTCTTCCAGATGCTGGGGGGTACAGAATGACACTATAGAATTCCAGTTTTCTACAGAAGAGCAACAAAAATAACTGGCAGATGTACCATGTGCTATTAGAGGAGATTTATACTATGAGCACTGGGGCAGAAGTATCACCAATTTGTACTTCACAAATAACTAATTTACATCAAGAATTTCAGAAATAATATTTTGTAAAGAGGTCACCAAGAACTCATAACACATTCTAACCACCAAACAAATTCTACTGCTTTCCTTAAAAAAATTACAAAAATGCTACAATCTTTGTTTATAAAGATTTAAGCAAAGCCTAGTTAAGAAATCCTGGAAGAAAAAAAAAAAAAAAAAAGACAAGTCATGCTGATTAGTGTGATTTTGTTTAAATTCTAAGTTATCTGGATCTTTCCACATATTTTTCACTACAATATCTTCATACTGAAGCATCAAAAGGGCATCAAAAACCCACCAGGATTTTATCATTTTGGGATCTCACAGAGGCTCCAAACCACTGATGAGACTTAAATTCCAGCGGATCATCAGGAGCAAAATCTCTGTTACCTACAAAAAAAATAAAAAAGAAGCATAATTTCACAGGAAACTGTACAGCAAAAAGGAAAAAAAGTAACCCAACAAACCCTAAGTCATTGGTTTTGACACATACAGAAAACAGCAGAAATCAATAACATGGGAGGATACCGCCCTTTGATGGAAAAAGGCTTTAAAAAGGATTTATTAAGGGGTTTTTTTATATCTAGGGCCAAATTTTTACATACTGGCCATTAGCACGATGCTGATTTCTTTTAAAGAGCAGAAAGTTTAAAGCATGTTTGACAGCGACACAGTAAATACCTCATACTTGAGATATTTGACTTCCAAGTAGATTACAGCACTGCTCAAGAAGCAGTGCCAAAGCCCAGGCAGGACTAATACTTCTAGAAGAAATATTGCCCTGATTGAATCATGTGAGCTCTGCCCTTGGCCAGAATTGGGGCTGGGATTCTTCTCTTGTTCCACCAAGGGACAACATCTCTACTCTGTAATGTCACTGCAGTGCACAAAGCACGGCACCTTGAATCATTTAGTGTTTCTTGTGTACTTTCATTGGAAAAATGATGGAAACTTTGCCAGCCTAATGAGAAAATGGATGTAACACTCTGAAAAACATATCTTAAAAGTCCCCTAAATGGTTGGTTTACAGAGCCTAAAGCTATAGGAACTGATGAGACAAATAGCCATCTGTCACTTCCAGACTGCCAGGGGGATCCCCAAACCCAGCCCACTATGAATCAGAGACCTGTGACCACTTGAATCAAAATTTCCTTGCTTGCTTTACACCTTGTAAAGAATGTCTCCAGAGATTGTGTTACTTCCTTTAGGAAAAACCCATGAAAAAGACAAAAGAGATTCTAATCTGCCAAGTCAGCCAAAACAAGCAAGTATCTGGACTATTTTTGTTCTCAGATTAGAAAGATGAAGAAACCAATGCCAAGGGCACTGCAACACAGAGAACCATTGTGGGTTTTTTTCTAATATAATCAAAGGTGATTTAAAACCTCACTTCCCTCTGTCACCCTCCCTCCACTCTGTTATTGGACTGGTGCTGAAGACACGGAGGGCCTGATGGTTAGTACATCTGCACAGATTTCAGTACACTGAACACTTACTCTTGTACAGACTAAAATGTAGTTTGGAAACCTGCATGCCACCTTTGCAAGGTACAGAAAACCAAAACCAGATCAAGATGTTTTCCAAATAGGGAACTGTCTTTAGCACACACAAAACCCCCTGTTTTATCACCATTTTTTTTCTCCATTTCTAGCCTTTAAATCATGAAAATCCACCTAGGGACAGTTTTGCTCAAAGGATGCAGTTGCATGAGTGAGTAGTTTCAGAGGAAGCTCCTAAGAATGAACCCTCCTAAGGTTCATTCAGCTTCATGAGAGTCCAAGAGCTGGCTGCATGGGGAGGGAAGCAGTGCTACCCTGCCAGGAGAACACAAGAACACATGGCTGGGAACCATATCCTTTTTGGCATCATCAGGGACCTAAAAGTGGTTAATTCATCTTGTAACCACACCCAAAGTTACATAGCCTAGCACAGCAGCTTTGGCTTCTGCCCTCTGCTTGTCCAGCTACTCCTGAATACAAAGAAAACTCTGATCTTTGCTTGCCAAACAAAGCTTTAAACAATGTAAAACTTGGGAGTAGTTACAGAGGGGCATTTTACACCGTTCTCCACTGTTGGATACTTATACAACACTACGTATCTATGACATAAGTGAAAGCTGCTATAGCAGTTCTATAGTGTAAAGCAGAATCCTATTGTCCTAGGCACTATAAAAGTGTCTAGGATGCACACTTCCCATTTAAGTTTAAAACAACAGGCAGCAAGGAGAAGGAAAAGCTGCGTTGCAGTAGCAGGTAAGCAGCCATTTGGCATTTTCAGCAATCTGATGTTATCACAGGTGTTAAGGAAATTCATTCCTTCCGATTGCCACTGAAGTCATCAGCATGAAGGAATAATAGAAATTAAAATAAAAATTAAATTAATAACAAAAAAGAAAAAGAAAAAGAGAAGAAGACAAGACTACTGGTTCCTGGTGCCACCTACCCATAGCCTGTGGTGACTGGTCTGGAGAAGAGGGGAGCCAGCAGACTAATGAGCCCCTCTCTGTCTTCTCCCCGTGCACTCCTGAGCTGCAAGGAAGGATCAACATCCAGGACAGCAGCTGTAACAACCTGTCCCCCCCCTCAGTTTTTAAGGAACAAAACTATTTTTCTACAGTACCGAAGAAGCCCTAATTCAGCTTTAAATCGAGGATAACGCTAGAAACCTGCAGGCTTTGAGATAGAAGCTGCCATATTAAAAACAAACAACCAACAAAAAACAAACAAAAAAAACAAAACCAACAAGAGCTCCAAACTGGAAGGCAAATTAACATGACCACAAAGCTGATTATGTGCCAAATGTGGGTTTTGTTCTAAATGTCATGACTTCAGAAGCTAGCATCATAATTTTTGAATGCCTAAATAATAAATTAGGAATTCTAGTGCTTACAAAACCCCTCCACACCCCATAGTCAAATGTGTTTCATTGGGCAAGTTAGCTAAATGGATTTTATTTATTTATAGCACACTACTATTGTAAAAACATTTTGCCAACACCTTAGTCAAATTATCCAATGTCAGTGCAGATGTACATAACAAACCAACATGTGCTACAAGGTTAAGATTCCTTACATTCAATTTATCCTGTATTCAAAGCCTCTTTAGGTTCTGTAAAGCTAAGTGGGGAGTGGAGGGGTCTTAGGAAGAGGGCTTTGAAATTGGCTGTAACACTGCAAAGTGTGTTAGGACATAAAAACTCCATCAAGGAGAAAGTACATACATTGGTAACATTGACAAATGTCTCAGATAAAATGTTGCAAACATTAAATACCCTCCAAATATGATGTTTACTTTCCATTCAAGAAGAAAGGTACCCTTTATTTACTTACTCTCATACAAAAGCCTCCCCAGGAAAACCAGTATAAATAGATTATAAGCCTTTCCATCAGATCCAGAAGAGAAACTGGTTTTATGAGGAAATCTGGAAAACACCCCTTGAGGAAATCTGAAAAACACCCCTTTATCAAAAATCCCCTTGACTTAAACAAGAAACAACGGGGAAAAATAAACATTAAAACACTTAAGTGTGGGCCCTCACTGTAGCAAACCACAGTTCAGAGTAAGGTGGTTTAGCTACACCAAAGCAGATGTGTCATGGGAAGGTACAGGACTAACCTCAGCATTTCTGTGTTTTAGCATAAAGAGCCCAACTTCATTATTTTATCTTGGTATAATGTTTTTGTGGTACTTACATATTAAAAAAAAAAACACAAAAAAAAAACAAAACAAAACAAAAAAAAAAATCCTTCCCCCATACCCTTTAAGACAGTACCTATGTTAAATGAAGCGAGCTGTAACACAGATAAGATTTAAACATCCAGGGATTTAAAAATCCAGACCAACATTTTGAGGTATTATAGTCAGCCTTACTACTACAAGGGTTCTCAGAGCCATGGCTGGTTCCCTTGTATTTCTGATTTCTTTTAGAGTATCTCAAGAACACTTTTTGTCTTTAAACCAATGATGTACATTTTGATCACAGAATCACTGAATGGTTTGGGTTTGAAGGGACCTTAAAGACCATCAAGTTCCAACCTCCCTGCAGGGGCAGGCACACCTTTCACTAGACCATGATGCTCAGAGCTCCATTCAGCCTGACCTTGAAAAGGCCTTTAAAAAGTCATTCAAACAAATATATTTAGGCAAGACAAACCATATTCTGACTAGATTTAGTCAAGAAAATGTTCCGTTTTCGTACAATGTTATTTGTGAAAGTAAAATGCAGCTGCTCCAGGGACTGCTACTGCATGGGTCATTAATTCCAGGATTATGCCATTTGACCAGAGGGTATTATTTCCTATCTGTAAAGGCAGCTTATGCCATGATTTTTCCTTCACTCCTTCTCATTGTAGGAGGCATCATATGATGATTTTACATAACTCTTTCATTAGGGAAAAAGGTCTGACACTTCAAGCCTACAGTGCTGTGTCTCACCAAGCAGTTTTAAGGTGGGGTGATGGTGTAGTCAAGGCAGAAACAGACTATTTTTTTCAAAAAAACAGGTGTGTTGTTGCTGATGGACCAATGGAACATTTTCGTTTTACTGCATTACATAGGCTTTAAATTTATAAATGAAAATGTGGAAAAATGCTGAGCAGAAATTACTGAAAAAGGAAAAAAATAGTCCTATCCATCTTCCAAATTTAATCAAAAGATCAAAAGTTCTTTCAGTGCTGGTTTTCTTTTAGCTATCAGCTTTGGATAGTTGGCACCTTCTTTTTCCCAAGGTAAATGTTATCAGTTACAGAAACAATAGAGTTACTACAAAATGCCTCTGTTGAGTAAGTGGATCGAGTTGTAACTTGCAGCCCGCCTGTTTTCATGGTAATGAGCAAACTCAGCTAAATATTTGCCCCTGATCTTCGCTGCAGGACTTAACTGAGATAATTAGGAATCAAGAGGCACTGAACTGATGAAACCTCATTCAGCGTCATCACATAAAGAATACTTACAAAGTTATAAAATGTAAATAGTCACCCAATTCACAGAACTGAGGTTAAAATAAACCTCTCTATAACTATGCCAATTCAAAGTAAATGATGTTGCCACTTCTAGGTAAAAGGAAACTATGCAGCCAACCAAAAGAAAGACAAAGATATAAAATATGCAAGAGCCCTGCTTTCATCATACGGGCACTTGATGTGGTATAAAGTATTGCCATCCAAAACCTCAGCTTACACAGCAGGAGCCAGTGAGCACAAGCTTATCTTTACTAGAAACTCCCCATGCTTCGAGGCAGCTGATGGGTTAGCAACCCTGGTTTAGCCACAGTGTTTTGTGATGACTCAGGGAGACAAGAATACAGACCTTCCCACTACTCCCCTTCCCTCTTCTGAGGTAAGAATCCTGCATTTTTCCCCCGGGCGGTGCTGGAAAAAAAAGCATCTTTTCCTTTGCCCAATATAAGTAAGCAACTTTTTTTTTTCCAACTAGTCATACCACTGAGATCCAGCCACCCACGGACAGAGCCAAGAGTATTCATGCAGGAGTCTACCTAATCACAGAAGCACGAGCATTTCTGCCCTGTCAGCTCTAAGAGCGTGCGGAGGAGGTCGATGCATTCTGCCGCCCTCTGCTGCGTTCAGAGCAGCACCCAGACCCAAAGCACACTCCCAAGTGATCCAGCACACATGATAAGGAGAGCAACCAAACTTCAGTGGCACCGGGGCAACGATAGAGATGAAAACCAATCCATTTCACTACAGATGAATGAATGGTCTTGACAAGATTTATTGCTTTATTGTTGACTAAATCGATAGCCTTTGAGATTGAAATCCCCTAGGGATTGCACACTAATACAAATAAAACAACCAGCTGAAAATAAAACAGTACTTTGTTAAAGCAAGCTGTTTTCACCTATCCCACACTTCCTTATTCTGTAAGTGGAAATGATGGAATTATGAACAACTGGCTTATTTGCACAAACAATCAAAATCTCCAAAAGGCAAATGTCAGCTCATGGCACCCACTCCAGTCACCATATCTTAGGCTGAGCGATCCTGCAGCTCAAAGCTGCCCAAGGCAGTTAAAATACCCACTTCAAGTTAAATAGGTCACAGATAGATCCAGCCATGCCAAACTGGTGGTTTAGGCTTCTAAACAAAGCTTCCTATTGTTTAGAATCACCCACTTGGGGATAGAAAAAAGCCAAATGTGTAAACTTAAGGAGGAATCAGGAGAGTTCTTTCTAAGTATTTTTCCTTTTCAAAAGCCTCCTTCTTCTCTTTTAGCACAGGTCAAAATAACCAGTCTCCAAAGAATTTTATCCAAAAGCATTTCAGAGCAAGCCATTTCTCTAAAATTACTCTGCTGTGTCAAAATACATGGGAAGGGGAAAGAGGAAGGACAGGACAATTGTCAATGATAAAACTTTCTCCAGCCAGAGACCACACTGAATTCTTTTCCCAAAGCAATAAAAACATACCAACCACACAGAGCTGAAAACATTTGAGATGCACCTAGTTTTTAGTATTCAAGAGCTTCTGTAAGTTTCCCCAGACTTGAATTTTGAGATGTGCCACAGACAATGAAAGAGTAGGGAAAAGCTTTCCCCAGGAGAAGGGATGGCCACTCAGCCCTGCATCCATGGTTTACCAAGCACCTCAGAAGAGCAAAACAATGCATTGTCTGAGCAAGCAAATCTTTCTGGGCTAAACACAAAAGCTGCTTGAGAAATCTGCAACTCATTAGCACAGAAGTTCAAAGTTATTTTACGAGAATCTTTTCCTTTGTAACAGTTCATAGAACTGTCTGCATTTCATCATTCTAAACGCAGCAGCTCTTGAAACTGCACTCTCTGCAGTCTCAGCACTGCACTTTCAGATGCTGACACAAAGAGCTGTGCTTCCAAGCATCCTGTAATGCAGCAGGTACATTTCTCAAAGTTGCCTTGAAAAATGCAGCAGGAAACAAAATAATTTTGTTATGTTTTTATGAAAAGCCATGGGAACATGAAGAAATGCTATTTCTACCAACCCACTTCCCACTGTTCTTGACTGATGAACGGTTAGGACCCCAGAGATGAAAAGTAAAATGACACGAATAATGAAGATTGTTTCCTTTTGGAAAAGAAGCACATAGGAAACTCTTTTGATTTACATTAATTTGCTACACATGTGTAGAGCCTGATTAATTCCAACTGGTTACATAGGTCTATGAAGAATTTTTTTGTTTGTTTGTTGGAATGAAAACTCGGGGTGATCCTGCTCTCTAAAATTCCATAGCCAAATAATGGAGGTATTTATCTAGACATCAGACAATCAGCTAAGTGCATCAACCCTGCCATTCCTTGCATGCCAAACTGTAAAACACATTAGTAAAAACATAAAGATGACTTGTTGATTTTCCTAAAAAGCACATTTGACCACTCCTCTGTCATCTGGCTCAGTGAACTTTTGATCCTTCTCTTGCACAACAAAAGGCATGTGTCATTTTATACACAAAAAATTGACAACTACACAAACTAAATAAAACTAGCAGAAACCCCTTTAAATTTTCAAGAATCTTATTGCTGAGCAAGATTGCTGAAAGGCTATCAGTGATATTTGCTACTAACTATGAAAGCTTTGCTGTGTCAGTCCATGAAGGCTGGGGAAGGACCAAAGGGAAGGGACATTGATGTGTCTTTAAAAATGGTCTTGGACCTTTGTCTCAGAACTGATCAGAAACAGAAAACGGGCTGCTGTATGAAGTGCATTCCTGTTAGAGTTTACCCACAAGAAGTATGTTTTCCCTGGAAAAAGCTGTGAAGCAGCTGGCAGATGAAGCCAACTGTTCAGCTTTCTAAGAGCAGAACCACCTCTCCAGTCAGCCCTGCAAAAAGAATAGCAAAAGGGCTTGGCCGGCTCTAGGAGCACTTTTTTAACCATTAGCTTTCCCAGACACTTTCTTCTTGACAAAATTCAAAATATTTCCCTATTTCTTTGTTTTAAAAAAAACAAACAAATAAAACAAACACCCTAAATTTTCAGTCACAAAATTATCTTGTGTGAAGAACTGATAAGAACGAATCAAGACAAATAATTACCCACCCTGAGCTATAATCTGAGATTTTTGATAATTTGAATGTGAAATATGAATTATCTTTCAAAAGAAAGGATTTATTTACTATTGATTCTGCTTATGACAATTTTGAAGAATATGCTACCTTGAGAATATAAATTTCCCCTCAGTGCTTGTCCTGAAAAAATGCAGCCTCCTACACACTCTGAAACTCTGAAAGTTAACTGAGACAGAGGGGAAAAATCCCAAGGACTTTACAGAATGATTCCATTGAAATTGTGGTAATGCTGTGGCAATTGTAGCAAGAAGTCAAGATATACAAGAACATAAGGAGCAGAAACTTTACTTTTGTGACAATGGCACATTGAGCTATTGAATTAACAAGGTAAACAGAAATAAGGTAGGCAAAGTTTTAAAATCAGATTCTACCCAGACTTGCAGGAGAACCTGTTACAGTAAGAGCAGCACTACTTCATATTTCAGTTTTGCACCAGGACCAAGGAAAGTGTGTGTGTGAGGAAGCTTCTTCTGGTCGGGTCCTTTTTAACTTTAATCTTTACTTGCTTCTAAGAGCAAAAGATAGCCTGAAGCACATGCCTAATGATACTTGAATGCCTTTTAAAAAAAATATACTCCCTTTCTGGCCACGTAGACACAGGCACGTGCAGCACAACTCCGTGCACCCCTGAATTTGAGGGCATATTCTACCACACACGTCTGTTATGGCATTTTCACATAGTCATAACCATTTCAAATCAAAGCCAACTGATGTCAATGCTAAAAGGCTGAGAAGCCCCACAGCGAAGCATCTTTACATTTGGGAAGTGTTAATGTGTGATATAAACATTTTGCCTTCCAAAGCCACCATATAGACCAGAACGCCAAAAGCAATTAGTGTAATATGCACAGCGACACACAGACATACAGACAAAGTACTCTCTCGTGTATTTTTAAGGGAGTGTAATCATTGTGCTGAGAGATTGCTCTTCCCCTTTGCACATTTTCCCTGCCCCTGGCAGTGGGGGTTGGAACTGGATGATGTTTAAGGTCCCTTCCAACCCAAACCATTCTGTGATTCTATGAAATGTATTGCTTTTCTAAACGAGAAAATATGCTGTGTAGGAACAGTGAAAGAATATTGATTTATTTTTTTTCGGCCAGAGATTAAAAAATTAAAATATATGCTTTAACAAGTTTTGGTTTGGTTTGGTTTGTTTGGTTTTTTTTTTATGTTACAGGCTGCTGAGGAGGGCATGAGAAAGAGGGAAATACATATATTTTCAGCACAAGAACTACTCAAGTTCCATGAATGGACTCCTACTGCCCAGCTCTAGTTGATAGAGCTGAGTGGTCACCCACAGGAAGGAATAAACAAAGTAGTAAATTCCATACTACAGGAAGTATCAGCTTAATGACTTATCCCTTTCCTCCAGGGGAACGGGGGTGAGGGTAAATGGAAGTAACAAGCAACCTAAGGGCTGGAAAACTCCTCCAAAGATTAACATCAAGCAGCTGATGTTCCCTCCTGGGCTATGTTAGAGCTGTGGCATTTGCTCACATAAATGGCCACTCTGCTGTGCAAATACAGTATTTAAGCCAAAAGCAAGAGTTAGAAAATAAAATCCAATTCTGTGCTCCCACTGCTGTACAGCTGAGCTCAGTGTGGCCTTTGTACAGATGAGGGAGAGAAAAAGGACCAATAAAGCTAGGGAAAAATTTAACTAAAATCCAAAGAATGCTTAAGAAGAAGCAACACTAATACTATTAGAAATAATAACAATAAATAGATAAAAAAACTTGCTTGCTGGACCTCTCTAAAACCCTACTCATATTTGTTTGTGACACAACCACGAGACAAGGGGACAAACATAACTTCACACAGAACAAGCCTTGCTCTTTCCCATGTTTACAGCACAGAACCACAGCCCCTGCTCTCACACCCCGCAGTCAAGACACAGTGCTTGACCTGGTCCAGGACCTCCAGCTGTGCTACCTGGCAGAGAGGAGCGGCAGAAGGAATAGGGACATGACTTCTAGTTTTTATGGGACATCAACAGGTAAACACAGGAAAGCCACAAGTACAAATATTTGCATTATTTTCACAGGTCAGATTTCCCACGAGCTGTAAACAATTAGAAAAGAACTCTGAAGAAACACACCTAAGTAATGATGCAGAACCTGTGCTGCTTCTTCCATTAACAAAACAGCTAAGTAGTCTGGGGACGAAAAAATAGTAGTCTGGGGATGAAAAAATCTACCTTGTTTTGCAGGGCTAAGCAATACCTCTGGGTTACAAATCATTTTACACCAATGTTAAGTAGTGATGGATGAACTTGAATTCTTGCAGAGGTTGCATTTAGTCATCTACCAAAATCCCCTTTGCATCAGCACCACAAGTCAGTGGTCAAATCTTCCACTTCCTGTTTCCTCAAAGCAGATCCCAAGCCTTCCCCAACACCAGTTCCCTAAGGAGGCAGGGGCAGGCAGGAGTGGGGGTTTACGCTGTGGTGGCAGTGACATTGTCCTCAGAATGCAGGGAATCGACCACTGTATTATGCACAGAGAAAAGGACATTTTATTTTTTGTCTCAGGGCATTTATTATTTTATCATGCTGAAATACAATGCCCCTTTTCACCAGGAGAATAATTGACAAATGCATTATTTCCCCATTCATTGCCACAAAGCTGGAATGAGTTAAAGCGGGCCAGAAATAAATCCTCTTAAACTGTTAAGACCTGCTATTTTTACTGTTAAATTTCAAGCAATTAACGTGCCTAGTACTTAAAGGAAAATGATGAGCAAAACACTGTTTGTTTGTCCAGTAGCAAATACCTTAAGCACAGACACACAGGAAAGCAGCACAGCCTTTGCAGCCACTTACCCTGCCTGGCATATGTAAAAGCAAACTTTCAAAGTATAAACAGACAAATGCACTGCAATTCCCATTGGAAGACGCATTTAGAACCTACCTGCATGGCTCATCTTTCCCCACCAGAAGTTTTTTGGCTATAATATTAGTGATGTTTAATCACTAGGGTCATCTAGATTCTTTCTTTAAAGAAAACCTCAACCTATTAGAATACATATATGCTTTTTAACAATAAGCCCAAAGCAAAATAAATAAAACAAGAAATAATAAATTAAAACCAATTTTTATCTTGCACTGATCAGACAAAATGTCACACTTAGCAGCTTAGGAGAGCTCTTAAGCAATGTGACAGAAATGTTCCTGTACAGTGAAGTAAAGAGACTGATGACAACTTGGGTTTTGTCTGTACCATTATGTACCACCACCTTTTTTTCATTTTGCAAGAGAACTGGTAACATAATAGTTTTCATAAAAATATAGGGAAATTTCAGAAATCTGAACACCAACAACATTCTGTGACATACCTTGGCAATGGAATGGGAAGAAGAGCTTCCTCTCTGAATTCTACAGGATTTACAAAGTCTGCATCAAGCCAACAGCCTTTAGACTGCCAAGTTAAAATACAGGCAGAGGCAAGAATGAATTATACCCAACCAGACCTTAACAGCACAGGTGCTTCCTCTGCCCTACCACAAGGGTCTTGCTAATCCACTCCCATGACATGGGAAGGTTTTTCCGCTAGCCTGAAACACAGTGTGGAAAACAGGATTCAACACTGAGTGGCTGGAGCAGAAAAGCATACGCAGTGTGTTCTCATATGACCTGCCACAGCTTGTGGAAATCACTGTGTGCACCAGAGCATGAAGAGTGACTGAAATGTTTAATGTCCACATTGCTGCTGCTTGGCTTTTCCATGCTTCTGAAATGGATAAGGAATGCCTCTGACCTGAGGCACCTGAGTGCTGCTATGCTAGATGGCACAAATACTATGAAGCTGCATCTAAGGGGGAAAACTAAAAAAAAAAAAAGACATTTTTCCATAGTTATTAATTTATACTCCTGGTTTCAGATGAAACTTCTCAGTATTTCTGTCTATACCACCTTTGCTGATATTGAAAAGTATCTTTCGCCACATGTCATGTTCTTAACAGGCAAAAAATCCCTCAGGGTTTACTGGGAATTAGGTTGCCAAATGTTTTAGGATTGCTGTAAAGTACAGAGGGGAAATATAAATAGGTTAAAACACAAGAAGAATAATGTTTGCTCACTCAGGCTTTCAGCACATACCAAGGACAGCAGAATTCTAAAACAGAGGAGAGGAAAAGGAAAAAACAAACAGGCCTTGATGAATTGCCAGTCCAAAAACAGCCTCATTCACACTAGCCATGAAGAAACCTGTGTTCCTTCTGCTTCCCTGCAGCAGCAGCAGAGCAGAGACCCCCCTCATCTGGCCTCACAGTGACCCACACCTTACCTGTGTTGTCAAATATAATGGGCTGGCAGTTCCTGTTGGAGTTCCAGCTACACTTGAGCACCTGCCCTCCTTCCACAATGTTGTGCTGGGTAGTGTTTGCTTTCGGAGCTCCCACCAGAAGAAATGTCCTGGAGTAAAAAGAAGACATAAAACGCATAAGGCACAGATGTTATCACTTTATGACATCCAAAGAGTTAATAAAGCAAAAGCCTTGCCCATTCAAATATAACTCTGACTAGAACTACTCTGAGTTTCAGAGAAATTCAGATGAGGTTTTAGGTCCCTATGCAGGGAAAGAACTCCCAAAAACATTTACCATAAAAAAAGAGACAAAGAAGACAGAAAAATAAATGACCCTGTCCTACTTTAAATGATAATTAAAATTAAATAAACACCCTCTACATTCTTTTTTTTTCCTCTTTGAAAAAACCCCAAAAAACAAAACAAAAAAACCCCAAAAAACTTATGTATGAAGCAGAACAGGAAACCATGTACTTCTGTAATTTACGAAAGCCATCAGTTGACATAATTTCTGGTTAATTTTCTGAGTAAGGGTAATTCAAGGAAGTCAGTCAAAAATGGAAGCAATGTATAAACAAAGCCGTAGTGCACTCTGAGCTCAGCATGCACCGAATGTGATGAGTCAGCCTCCTGTGAAAGAGTGCTCTTGTAAAAACAATCCCCAGCACCCAAGCGATCGTCAACCACAGGTTTGCGTGTTAACGAATCCTGACTGAAATTCATTACACAGGATTATTAGGACCTGCAGCCCTTTCTGCATCTCTGCTTACACAGCCGGGGTCAGCACACCCCAGCAGGACCTGCCAGGAGGCTGTGCCTGGCAGGTGGCAAAATTCAGAAGTTTCAAAGCAAGAAATGGACCAAACAAGGTCCTTGCTGCCTTCCAACATCTTCCAGGAACCCCAGCACCTGTGAGATACACTTAACTCATCAGCACTTACTCAAGGAAGTCAATTTGAAGCATAAAGACATGGATAGAAGACATAAAACCAAATGCTTCCTTTCATCAGAATTTGTCTACTCCGTTGCTTCGCCTTAGACTGCTTAAGAGAGGATCCAGCTTGCAAGAGCAAGTCTTATCAGGCTTTATGGTTCTGTAGTTTTGAAATTGGTTCAGCTGAACAAGCTGCAGGACTGGTTAGAGAAAATGTCTACAGGCAAGCAAATCCAGGCTTATCAAACTTGCTCTGGTTTTCAGAGTCATCTCCAGGCTTCTCTTTAGTACAGAGCTGAGTTTATGTTTTTTAACATGTAAATACCGGGTAGAAACATGTAGCACCTCATGAAAGCTCAATTCATACGAACATGAATATAAGTTACTAGTTTTCAACCTGTGTGAATGTTCAGAACCTTAAAAATTCCCTGGTGTGGACCCTGATGAAAAAATCCAGGCTTGCTGGCAACCCATTTGTTTTCCTTAGTTGCCATTCATAGACTGTCTAGATTACAGGAACAGGAATTTGAATCACTTTAATCAGCTTAAAATGTTCTTTCTGGGCATAACAGAAATGCTTAAAAATAAACATCATAATACCAAGTAAAGAAACATCAATTACTATAATTACAATCTATTAAGCAAGTGGTAGCTTGCCTCCCGTTTTACTCTTCCGCCACTAACTTTTGACAAGTCTTCCAAATGAAATGCATGTTTAAAGACTTAAAATATATTATTAGAATGGAAATTATTTAATTTTTTTCTTAAAATAATCTTTGTGATTAAGTTTATTAATAGATTACAAACAAAGGAATCCTTATGAGACACAACAAAGGTTTAGCCAACTCTTTTCCCAAAGTAAAAAAAAAAATGCATTTTTATCATCATAGACCAAACAAGGAGATTTTGTCACAGGCCTTATCATAATATACAAATTACCCAAACGCTAAGAAGGCTTTAATCCATATACTTTGGAAAAGAGAGAATTATTATTTCCATGGGAATACACCAGCCATGCTTTGATACTTCCTATCTCCTACATGATGCAACCACAGACCCCACCCCAACGCTGTGGGCAAGGCTGGGAGTGTTCTGGCACCTTCAGTACAAGCGCTTACAGGAACAGTGGCCTCCCAGGGGCCAGCAGAGAAACTGGGATTTCCGTGGATGTGTATACTGGAAGGCAGACTATCAAATGCAATTCCTTTGAAACACAGTGTGCATGAGAAGCCCATTTAAGCTGTTATAAAGTGATGTTCCACCACTTGGTATGAAAACTGTGCCCACTGTCAGGCACCACAGAGCCCCCTGACACAACACCAACACTTTGGCTCCTGGAATAGGACTTTCATACTGGACTTCTAAATATGCTTTAGTTTGGCATCCAGCAGGTCAAAATAGACTATGAAACAGCAGCTTGAGCATTCAAAAACTAATACCATGCCTTTCTTGTCAGGCTAGTCAATCCAAATAGCTTTAGCTTGACTAAATTGACTTAATCTCTATACTCGTGTGAAGAACAGGTGATAAAAAATCACCAAAGCCAAAAGAAAGGCATGGGAACCAACTGACACACATGATGCTCAATAAAACCCATGTGCTTGGAGGATACTGCATACAAGTATTTCTGGCTATTTCCAGAGGCAAAATATCAGTGTCCACTGGAACAAACTCAAAAACTGAACACAACTGGAGCCTGTTCCTGTAAGTTGCATAGCTACTTTGTTTCAATTAAGAGCTTAAATTTAGGATAAAGTGCTTAGCTTAGCAGGTACAAACAAACTTTCGGTGACAACAAAAAAGCTGAGGAGAAAATTCCCTTAATAAATATGCAGGAGTCTACCATGCTGGCCTGAAAACCACAAGGTTCTCTTTTACAGCAGTGCACTTTGAGGTCAATAGTTCTTATAAAAATAGTGGAAAGCTTCCAAATAGTGATTTCATGGAGACCTGGGTCACATAATTCCTTATCAGAAAGCAAGGAAGAGAGTTTAATACAGGCATTTACCAGTCTCTTGATAAATCTGGAGCCACACATGCTGACTTAAAAATAAAGGGAGGCACAAAAATAGAACCTTTTTTCTTTTAGTACAAAGACTTGCAGGATTAAGATAGCACAGAAAGATGGTGCAACGCATGCAAGTTAAGACAGGATGGCTTCTAATACATGCAGGCAATAACGAAATGCAAACAGGGCTAGATGATGAACTGAAAAAAGACTTGCTCAATAGCCATAGAATTTGTTTATGAGCTAAAGATTAAGAGGGAGAGAGAGAATATCTCCTCAGCATGATGAAAGCCAGCAGCTTTTCCAGTTTTACAACCCTTTCTTAAGATGGGAAAGGAGTAGGGGAAAAGTGGCAAAAACTGGATGCTACTGTAGCCCCGCACTTGAGAACCAAAGCCCGATTCGTTGTGGCAACACCGCGGCTCTGCAGTCAGAGACAAGAGGATTCAAAGGTCTGAAACGCACCAGCTACCACACACTGCCTGATCTTTAACGTGAAAAGGGAACAAGCTCGGGAAGCAGACGTGGAGGGTCCTTCCATGGAGCTTTTCTTCCTCCATGCCCCTGAGCAGCTCAGTGACCCGCACAGACACCGCACAGCTCCAACACAGCGCTCCCGCAAAGCGCACTCAAACACGCGAACAGCGGAACTCCTGTAAAGCCGCGGGACACCATCTCAGGAAGCAAAATCCCATACCTTCATCCTTCTACACTGTATTTACCCTCACCAAGATCTGCACGAGACCGGGCTGTGCAGAGAACCCCGCGGCTCCCGCTGCGCCGCAGCCCGCCGGCCGCGGGACCGGCAAAGGGGTCGGGGCAGGCGGAGCCGCCCGGTCGGGCAGGGATGCGGGCCGGTCCCCGCTGGGCACGGCCGGGGGCGGGCACGGCTCCATGCGAGCCCCGGGGCCTGAGCACAGCGCTCCTGCCGCTCCCGGCCCGGCTGGACCGGGGCCGCTCCGGCCGGGCATCGCCCTCCCCATCCTCCGGCCGGGCATCGCCCTCCCCATCCTCCGGCAGGGACACCCCCGGCTCCAGCGCCCCGGGAGCGGCTCGGCGGGGCGGGACAGGGCGGAGCGGGACAAGCACTTACGAGGACGGGTCGGGAGCGAAGAAGTCCACGGCGAAGCCGAAGTAGCTGCCCGCCGGGCCCGAGTAGACGGCCGGGCGCTCCACGTCCAGGTTGAAGGCGCTGCCCGGGCGCAGCGCGGCTCCCAGCAGGACCAGCATCGGGGCCAGCATCGGGGCCAGCATCGCCCCCAGCCGCGCCATGGCCCGGCCCGGCTGCTCCGGGCGCGGCTCTGCCGGGACGCGCCGGCCCCGCGCGGGTCCCGCGGCGGGGCGGGGACGGACGGGGCGGGGGGCACGGAGCGCAGCCACTTCCCCTTTCTCCTCGGGACGGGGCGGCAGGAAGGAGGGGCGGCATCATGTGGTGCCGGAGGCGGGCTCTGCTCCGCTCCGCTCCCCGCCCGGCCGGCGCTCCCTTCCGCCGGGAGCGGGCTCGGCCCCGCCGGGGCGCTGCGGGTTCCGCTCTGCTCGGGGACACCCGTCGGGCTCCTGCGGGGCCGGAGGCTGAGGGAAATCAAGGAAAATCTTCCCTGTGAGGGTGGTGAGGCACTGGCACTGCTTGCCCAGAGAAGCTGTGGATGCCCCATCCCTGGAAGTGTCTCAGGCCAGGTTGGATGGAGCTCTGAGCACCCCGGTCTGGTGGAAGGTGCCCCTGCCCGTGGCAGGGGGATTGAAAATAGATCATCTTTAAGGTCCCTTCCAACCCAAACCATTCGATGAACTAGCGCTAGAAATAACAAGGGGGACACGCATCCGTGCCTGGCCTCACAAGGCTGGGAGAGAGACTTTAAGGAACGCTGTTAACACAAGAAAAGAGTGAGGGAAGTGCCAGTGTGAACCCAGCCGTGCAGAGTGAAAAAGGAAAGAAAACAACCAAACCATTTTCAAACACATAGGCTATTAAATGAAGTAATTTTAAATCCCAGGGTCACAGCTCCTCCCCCAGCAGCAAGTGCAGAGCTGGGGAGAGCTGAGTCTGTAAATCCTCCCTGACGGAGAGCTTGGCTCCTGTTTTTACCCACCTGGGGAAGCAGTATCCAGGGCAGCTTCAATCTCTGCAGTCACAGTTTGCGGCCCTTGGATCATCTGTCACTAATAATGTCTCAGCACTATCAGCATAGCTCAGTCAGCTGGAGGCTGCTATCAAAACCATCATCAGCCAACAGGCATTCAGCTGCTCAGTACAGCAGGTGTTTCAGGTAAAAGAAAACATGCTGGAATACCTATAAAGTGGAAATAATTCATATTAATTCAGAATATTAATTTGTATATGGTAACAGGATTGTAGTTTAATCACCTTTCCCCTATAGCACGAAAAGTCTAAACTTTTAGGTTTGCTGGTTTCGTGTGAGCATGATAAAAAGTAGCAGAATAAATAATGATGTTTCAAGCTCTAAATAAACATTCAAAATATCCCATACATGTTTACCAGGGGACAGATTCAGTGTTACAGGAGTCCTGAAAGAAAAGCATTTATACAATAAGCACAAGAAAAGCCAAGAAAAAGCCTCAGAAAACACATGAGGTTGTAGAGGGTCTGTGCTGAGGCCTCTAGCAGAAGGGATGAATTGTGCTGCAACAGAGAGGTGAAAATCCTACCTTAAAGGACTTGTGTAAAGAATGAAAGTTATATCTGTTAGAGAGACTTCCTAAAATACTGCTATAACTCCCACACCCTCTTTGGGACTGGATATGGGAATCTCTAAAGAAATTTAGGACTTGGATTCTAAAGAGATCATTTTACTTTTAAATCTGTTAAATCAGCTGTAAGTGGACTTCTACAGGCTCAGTTCTAAAAAGATCAGGTGCATCCGGTAAAGCTAATGAGATTCAGAGTGAGCAAAATTAGAAGCCACTTACAGAGAGTGTTTTCAATGGAGAATAATGATCATGGGAGAAAATAATTAAAATAATCAGAGTAATGGCAGGCCACTTAATAGAGCCAGAAGAAACATGTTTATTAAAGAACTGCTAATTAACCTACTGAAGGGAGAGGATTTAGTAATCGCTGAGTATTCCTGGAGCTGTGATGGAGTTGCGTTAATTCAGCATAGACAAAAGCAGTATATTAAACCTTTGAACTGCATACATTTAACGTTGTCTTTTCGTTTTCATGAATTATTCCTTCAAAGAACCCAAAGAGCTGACAGAAAGAAAAGAGCTTTCTTCATCACCAGCTAATGAAACACTTTGCAGAATCAGTTTCCTGTTTTCCCTGTGAGTGGAAATTTACAGTCACTGTTGATTGTCTGGGTATTTCTTCTCTTTAGTGATGGTCATCAGCCTACATTCACCCACCCATGGGTGGCTTACAAGAAAGAAATCTGTAATGTATAAAGGGTTCCAAGTGCAAGCACTGAGCACTGACATTGGGTGACCTTTTCAGTTTCTCACTAAATGAATAGAGAAAGTTGCTTTAATTTAAAAACTTCAATATTATCATAGAATGGTTTGGATTGGAAGGTGCCTTAAAGATCACCTCTGTTGGGCAGGGACATCTTCCACTAGATCAGGTTGCTCAAATTGTTCTTTTTTAATACAGTCAGATTTTATTTTACCATGAAAGCTAAATCAAGTAGTCCTGAGGCAGACAGAAAACACAATATACTAAGAGACTGAGTCATGGCAACCTTTTAAAGGCTGGATGTAAAATATGTATGCTAGATTGTACACCATGGTTTCTTGCCTGCTGCTGCTTACCTGCTGTTTTGGGGGGTTCTTTTTGTTTGGTTGGTTTTTTTTACAAGTTCATCCAGAAAAATTATCATTACAAGGCAAAAAAAGAAAAAGGTAGAAAGCAAGAGAGTTTTTCATTGAAAAGGGGTTGTGAATTAAGAGTTTTCCATTTTAAAAATGCTTTATGTCTGATCTGGTTCCTCCCATTTAGAGAGACATGAGTCACCTTCATACTTGCACATCCCTATGGCACTGTCCACTGGAAACATATTTTTCATATTATTATATACTTATACTTCAAAAAAGTATATTTCAAATGTAGGTTTTTAAGCAATCTCATGATCTACACAGGCAGAACTCCCAGGCTTTTTCACTTATTCATTCCCACAGCTTCCCTGTCTGCAGGAAGGTCTGTCACAGCTTGGCAAACAGCAGCACACAGAAGAGAAGTGGTTTGTTCAAGGAAACCCACGGCAGAGCCACAAAGACTCACCAGGTAATCCTGTGTTCCAGTCACTTGTTCTTCTTATTAATTGATAATAATTCCTTCAGGAAGCCAACTCAAAAATTACTTTTCTAACAAGAAAGGGAGGAGAGTTCCTATACGTAAACTTGATAATTGTTACTAATTTTCATAACTTTGCAACCTCCTCATATGTAAAAAAAGAAACATTACTAAAGATTAACTTTTATTATTTACTGACTTCTCCCACAGCTTTTGTACTACAGAGCTGATCAAAGCAAATGAGTTAATCAGTTCCCAAACTCTAGCAAATACAGCAATGAAAGAGAAAACAGTGGTTTATCAGTACCTTGAGAAAGTAGCTTAGGGAAAGGGAGGATTTATTGGCTCTACTTGATTGTATAACTTCATAACATTACACAAGCAGCCAAGGGTAAGTTAGTTTTAAGATATTAGAATTTTTTGCCTAATTTTAAATTTTGGCTTCCTAGGAACTGGCTGTGCAGCCCTACTGCTTGCTGTCAGCAAATTGCCGCAACGGGCCAGAGGACTAACTCAGACTTAACTCAGACTTTACACAGAGTCAGGTGTTACTCAGCCCTAGGGAAGTCTCTTCTCACGCCGCTTCCTCGCTTCCAGCCTCCTGCTCTTTGGCCGGCTGTTGGGTGCGTATCTGCCCGCCTCGGTCTCTGGGCCGGCCCAGGTGAGGCAGCTGTGCCTGTCCTGACTCAGCTCCGCTCCCACGGCCTCAGCCACCGCTGCGGGGGAAGCGGCGGCGCTCTCTGCCCTTAATGCAGAGCACAGCCAGAGGCACGCAGTCTAGGCAGCCCCAGAGCGGGGCCGCAGCTCCCTGCATGGCACTGTTGCCCCAGCCTGACGGGGGAATAGGCTTGTTCCTTATCCCGGGCTTGGGATACGCTTCTAATCAAAGCCAATCTTACTGTAAATGAGGGAAAGTGTTTCCTATTACAGGAGAGGCTGAGGGATTGATCTCATTGCCTGCATGGGGCTGCTCTGTCTGACAGAAGCGTGGACAGGGGAGTGAGAGCCCAAACCCGACTGCGCTGTTAAGGGACAGCAGGAAACACCTCCCAGTAAGGACGGGATTTTTCTTTCCTGGCTTCTTTAGCTTTCAGCATAGCTAACAAATAGATGAGCAACAGCCACTGAGATCGTATTACAGAATGTAAACAAAGGAATGATATGCTTCTATATTTACTCTCCTGTTACCTGCAGTTTCTGATTGACAGGCTGAGATATTCAGTGATGAAAATGAACCACTAAGAAGTGGGCAGGATTCCTTCTAAGATACCAAAATTTTTGTCTGTATTCAGTTTTAAACACAATTATTTTGGAAATGATTGGAGTCTAAAGAACTGTTTTCCATTATACAACAGATAAAACTAATTTTTGTAACAAGTTATTAGTCTTGTTTTTTACTTTTTACTCAAACTCAAGTTACTGGTCATCTTAGTTTTGACTCCTACAACAAGATATTAACAAAGCTTAATAAAACCTTGCAAGATGCAAAGTACTTTTGATAGGTAGGAATTATTTTTTTCCTATTCCTGAGTGTCCAGCATGGCATTTTCCTTTGCAATTCTGTCTCCTCCTCATGACACAAGACTCAGCAGCAAGGAATGGACAAAGTGCTATAATTCAGTAAAAACTGCACATGTGCAAACCAGAGTGGTCCTACTTGAAAAGCCTCGGCATACAGATATATTGTATGTAAGTAATAAGCTTCAGCCTTTTAGCAGATCCAGTGCTTTGCAATACCAGCAGGATGAACATCTGGAGCACAGGAAGGATTACCACTGATTTGTTCATCAACTGTTGTTAATTTCCCAGAAAAGCCTTCCTTGGTGTGAGAGTTTTAGTAAATATTTTGCTCTCGTGCTGTCCAGACACCTGAACTTGTGAAGAGGCTTAGCTGCTCTGAAGAGATACTTCAGGAAATAACTCACTTTCTAACAAGGCAGTAGAAAGCAAGCCTAAGATGACCAAACCCACACACTTTACATATTACTTTGCTTTGCTCAATTGATGCATTTTCTTTTATTTCTGTTTTGTTTAATATAATCTTTAGTGTTCATTTCCTTGGGAAAAAAAATACAGTAAATCTGAAAGCTATGGAAGCATTACTGGGTGAGAAACACAAGGAAACCAGTAAAGATGTTTAGGCTTGATTTTCTTTATTGCTCCTATGAGCAATTCACTACATCAACCCAATCTCATTCAGTTGTTAGCAAAAGCTGTCCTTAGCCTGGGGCTATAGGACAGTGTCTTCCTTAGTACAACAAGGGTATGACTACATTTGCTAAACCAGCTCCTGGCTGGTGAAAAACTCTCAGCATAGACTGAAATCTCCCAGGCCAAAAGGAAGTGAGTCGTACCAGGGTTTATTTCTGATTTGCTCAATTCTGATAGCTGTATTACTCCGGTGTTAGTCAATGTCTGTCCACAATCCCCTCCATGCGTTTTATAGAATGCTTCTTACTCACCAGACCTTTTTTTACATTAGGATTCCATAGCATCAAGTGCAGTGACAGCACTGCTTGATTTATCAAAGGATTCATATTTCTTCAGTCTGACCAAGTTTGTCATTATAAGTCACATGTGTGACTCATTTTTTGCTTCACAAAGCACTTGAGCAGATTAACAATCCAGATGTTGCTTGGTAACGCCCCCAAAGACTTACATATTTTTAAAATATATTTTTAAACAGTATTTTCACTCTAGAGAAAAGGAAGGACAGGAAATATTGTAATAAGGGAGAAACAGATCAAGGGAAAAAAACAAGCTCTGTAATATTTTCTGCACAATCTCAATGAAAATGAACACACCATCCCAGAGGGAAAAGCCTGGGAAGGCACCACACCTATCCCCAGAACCAGCACAGCGCCTTCAGCTAACCACAGTGATAAAGCTCGCACGATACAGGCAGGGAGAGATGGGGCTCTTGAGTCTTCTGCTGGGAAAGGTCTCAGGAGAGGTGTTTAGAAGAGGTGGTGAGAATTTGCTAATCTAGAGAGTATATAGAGTTGGCTTTCTGCTTCTGAAGTGAGAAAAGAGCATCTAAAGTGAGTCTAAATATCTTTTCTAAGAACCTTTTCCTTCCTCTGTCTGCTACTGTTCTCATGACTATTTTAAGTACTGTCCTTTCTGCTGAGACCGTCAGCCATGGCAAGTGTGTTCACAACACACACAGAGGGTTTATTTAGAAGGTGGAAGTGACTGTGCCTGGCAGAAACACTTGTGGAACAGTATTCTGCTGGGGCAAAGGGAAACAGAACACTTCCCTGCGGAGACAATCTATAGGCACTGAAGAGAGGGGTCACTTTCTAGTTTATTTCCATTTATGGAGAATTTCCAGACTACAAGAGGCATTTTCTAGTTTTCTTGCATTCTTGCCTGCTTCTGGTTATGCAGAAATGCCAGACCACTGCTTCCTGTTATGTTCCTGAGATACTGTCATCCCTGTCTTTAATGCGAATAATCTCCTATTTAGTACAAGTCACAACTTATTATGTACAACTTTTTAATCTTTCTTCACTGATTTTTTCCCATGATTTTTTTGATCATGCATTTTCAAAGTAATCTAACATAGCTCAGACTCACAGAGCAGTCATCTTGGCCTTTTAATTTATCATTCCAGGCACATAAAGCCACATCTGCCTTGAAGCATCTGTCCTCTAGTGCTCCTGTATTGCAGTAATGCTTCCACATTCCTGCTAAAGGATTTGGAACAAAACCAAGTTTAAAACTTACGAATTCCCTGGGAAAGAAAGAATTCTTCAGTCTGCTCTGTGCTTAGTAACAAGGTCAGACCTAAAACATGTTGAAGACTTACACAGTAACAGGATTCACAGCAAGTAGGATTGAAAGGCAGTGGAGGAGTAAACTAGAGCTCAAGCTCCTTTCTGTGCAATCATCTGAATATTCTTTTACTCAAATACAAAAGCACTAAAAGATGGCAGTAAGAAAAACTGTCGTGGAAAAAGGTATTTCCTTCCCTTCTCTCTCAAGGAATGTTTCAAGTGTTTCAGCCCAGGCATCCCAGGCCTCGGTAGCAGCTCAGCCATCAGCTCCAGCCTCTTGCCTTCAGAAGACACATTACCATCTCACATTCTTACAGAATGTCCCCTCAGAGTTTAAACATCCTCCCTCTTCCCCATGCAAAAATACACATTTTCCCCCAAAGAACCCCAACTCACCCTCACCTCGAAGCCATTATATTTTGAACCTTTGTGTATAAGGAATGCTGTCCTGTCTGGCATTAATACTAAACCAAAACATGTCCTTATCCATAAAACTAGTGACTGGTAACTATGTCTTTGCCAAGTTAAATAATAAATATTTCTCTCCAGGAATAAAGCTAAAGAACATTGTGCAATACCGTCAGATCTTTAACCATTCTAAGGGAGGGTTTGGGTAAGGGGATCAGGGGTGGGAGTGTTTGGTATGGATTTGTTTTATTTCCAAAGTTTTCACTGTTTGCTTCTAAGCAATTAGCCTGCAATTGCCAGGAGGTTGCTTCAGTACATTCCCAGTTGGGTGCTGCTGGTGAAAGAACTATTTTTGCAGCTATCAAACACAAATCTGCCAGTTAATGCTGACACCAGCTAACAGTGGCAGAAACTGCAGACACTTCCGTGCCCTGGATAAAGAGCACATTTAAAAGCTTCTTCCTTCTTGCCATCTTGGAGGAGGATTCCTCATCCACTTCTCCCTTCTCCCCAGACATACAAGGCAACTATTCATGTGGAACAACCATTGTGCAGAACTGTAGCTCAGTATTTCTGTGTGGAAGGTGCTGTGTGGGACACAGTACCTAGAACCACCATTTACAGAACAGTCTTTTTGTACTGACAAGACTAGGGGTGTAGGGCTGATAGCACTGACACCACATGCAGCTCTGACACCCCCTAGATGTTCATTCAAGGAAATAGTCCACAAAGGTGAGGCAACAGCAGTTAAACTCCTATTGCTCCCTTACAGTTTATAATCCCCTCTTATTTTGGCTTTATTCTGTCAGACATTTGAAGAACTAGAGCTTTGCTCTATTCATTCTGTCCCACTTCCCTAATCCTCCTCCTCTCCCTCTGACAAACAAACCCCTGGAGTGCTTAGAGCTGTGTTAGGAGAGTACCCTGCCGAGTGAGACTGTGCCTTGCTACGAGCAGGAAGCCTGAAAGAGGAAGGCAGCAGCTGGCTTACACAGTGACTGCCAGGAGAGATGATGTGGATTAGAGGGGTCAGTCAGAAGAGCCTCCCTTCTGCAGTGTTGGTACTTGGCACAGGGAGAAGACAGCAAAAGAAAGGGATGAAGAGTGAAGATTAAAGGTTTATTGCCTAGAAACTTGGCTGTTATCTGATTCTAAGGAGGCCTTAAGTTGCAGCTATGGAATTTTTAAAGTGGAGGTCAATTAATCTTTTTCTGAAGTAGTCCACTGCTCCCAAACCAGACAACTAAACTACTTGACATGCCAGACATCATGAAGATTGGTAGAAAACAGTGACTGAGAGCTTTCATTGATTTGTTTTACTGTGCAGAGACCAAACTACCAGGATGTCTTTGATCCTGTCTTTGCATGCTGTGTTCAGAGTGAAAAAAGGTAAACCAAGGAATAAAACAGGAATGGATGTGAGACATGATGAGGACAAAAGTTCTCCTAGAACAGCAAGCCCATTAAAATGCATTAGACGCCTGAGAAATTGAAGGTGTAAGCTGAATTTCTAAGCTACAAGAGATGTGCTACACCCACATTATATGCTGACAACACAGTTTCATTTCAGCAGAGGTCCAGGGATGCAGACCTGTAGAACACATTTCTCAAACAGCTGACTGTAAAAACAGTATTGTTTTGACTTGGGAGCCTTCTGTAGCAATTTTCTCCTCCCTTCCCTTCCAGATTGCTTCTGCTTCTTTCCCGAAGGAAAGCTGTGATGCTTTCTGTTCCATTTATCTTCCTTTAATTTAGGAGTCCCTCATGTTTTTAAAGGCTGGTTGGGCAAGATTGGGAATATCCCTTCAGTGTTAAGCCAGCCTTGCTCAAACTTATGTCCAAATCTATTACAAGGCTTTGTAACAGTTTTCAAATCACAAATGTAAGACAATGAGATTATCTCCGAGGTCTCTTTCCCCAAATACAAATGAGATGCTGCTGCTATTTTATGATTGAAAGAGCTGATTATTTTTGGCATTCATTTCAATAATGTGCTATGAAGGAGCCTATTGTGGTCACATATTAGGGCTGTAACATCATCAATGAATAAAACATCCTGGCCTTATTGCTAACACCAGCAACAGCTGCTTTCTGTAAAAGACAGAGCATCTATTGAAAGGAAAGAACTAAGTGTGACAGGCTAAGCCAAGGTCACTTCTAAGCCTCTAACACTTGTGTGAGGGAAAAAGAGAAGAGTGATCTGCAGATATCACTGTAAAAGCACTTTAGATGATCATAACTACATAAAACACACCTGGTAACTAACCAGAAGCAAAGACTCCGTTCAAATGCTTCATTCATGAAGCATTTGCTTCATGAAAGATTTCACTGATTAAAGCCCATTAGTACCAAAAAAATGAAGTATGTTTAGAGAGAAAGCTTTTAATTTTGGGAAAAAAGCTCTGTTTCTAGCACTGAAATACATCACAGAGGCTGTACTCTTCACAACTGAAAGACATCAACTCCTTTTTTTCATACCCACTTTCTCTACTTGGCATCAAGTCAATGCACAGGCAGGCACAGGATACAACTTCAAGAAGTGTTTTCCCCTTGAGATCTGACAATACCAGCTAGTAGGAGTCATGGTCAAAACAAAACGTAGCAGAGCTGACATCATCTCGTGAGTTTCCAAGAGATGATAAAAATGTACAAGGATTCAAGGGAGAAAGAGGGAATATACTTGGAACAGAAAGCCACCACAGGTACATCTAGTAGAGGAAGTCTTCTAGATTAAGAATTGTTGGAAGCTCTGTATGACAAGCACTCCCGAGTACTGCATGGGCTTGTCCTTTTCTTCCCTCTTCCTTCCTCAGGTGAGTGTGATAAACAGTCTCTTGGTCTGATCCACTGCAGCTGCTATTTCAGGGAGTTTTTGTGGTTCCTCTGGCCTTCCCAGACTCCATTTTTCCAATTCTTTTCTAATTCTTATTCATCTTAATCAGGGGCTATTTCTCCTGAGACACTTCAGGTGAATACATATGAGGATATTTGCATATGAGAGCAATCCCTTCCTCTCAGCTTACGGCTGTAATAATTTCACTGTGAGGAAAACAGAGACCTAACCTTGCAAGATTTTCAGTTTAGTTGCTGCAGTTTCACTAAGTTATTACAAAGCAGCACATGGAATAGGAACAACAAACACTGTTTATAAAACTTCCAGGTAGGCTATTTGCAAGATATATAAGCTTACAAAATATTTAAGTCTGCATTACTTACTACGTTCGGGTAATTTTTTAGAAAAAGAGCATTAGCATTGCAAAAGAATTAGAATTCAGCATTCAGAATGTCTGAAACATCATTTTTTTTGCCACTTATTATTCCACATCTGACTAACGAACTGTGAAAGGAAACATGAATAAAAACATACTCATTTGTATGTGTACATTCTTTCTGTAACCAACACACCAAACAAGCATGATCTGTTATGACAATACTGCATTCCCAAGAAAAGTAGTACTGATTGGTCCAAAGTCTAAAAAATAGTAAAACCTCCCCTTAATAAAAAGCAATTGGGAAGCATCATGCATTAAAAAACAGCAACATTTCTATTACAAACAACTCATAGATAACGTAATATTTAAGGTCAGTCTTCACATTCCGTTTTTAACCCCTTTTTTTTCAGGCCTTTGTGCACAGTGTTTATTACAAAAAAAGTAGGGAGCTCTGAGTAACAAAGCAGTGTCAAGCATAAAATTCAATCACATAGGTCTCAAAAAGCCCCCCAAACCTGACTGAATTTAAAGCTAGCCAGTTAGAGCAGGTCAAGCAGTTTGTGTGTGTGACTGAAATGGGATCTGAACATATGTTAAAGCTGAAAGTCAACAACTGCTCTAATTCCACAACAGCAAACACCAAGAAAGAAAGGCATAGGTTTACTGCAGCATTATTTTAACTTGGTTTTGTGCACACAGGTGCCCAGTACCAAAGGTGCTGTGAAGGCAGAGTGCCACACTAGTGTGTTTCCTCAAGATATGCTCAAACCACAGCTATGTTAAATTTCTCATGTAGTGCTCACCTAAGTCAGGAGAACACCAAGAGGATACAAACAGGGGCCCAGGCTGCGAGGGCTAGAAACTTACCTGGCTCATGATGCTTTACAGCCTGACCTGAACCCAGCACTGAGCCTTCCTGCTCCTGTAACAATGAAATACTCTTATTTTTGACCCATAATAACTGGTCACTGAAACGAGTATGCTATTATTTTAGGCTTCAGATTATATCTAATTTTTCCAGAAGTGACTCATTCACTTGACATCAGATTAATTTCGGGAAGTTTACAACAATAGGAACAACTTAGTGATGTCATATCCAGGTGAACTCCCTTCTGTCACAGTGCTTGTTTCCAAAACATTAATAATTCATCTACACCAAGCATGGCCTTTGCATTCATTTTTAATTGAGCATTTATTAACTGAAATTCCCTGTCAGCTGCAAATTTGTGCTTCTTTAACTCTGAAGAGTAAGAACCTTTAGCAGGTTATAGTCAAACCTACCTGCAAGCAGAAGGAACACATAGCAGCACATTGCCACTTACCCTTAGGAGTCTGCCTGGATACTACAGGAA
This sequence comes from Margarornis squamiger, assembly GCA_035222235.1. NCBI lineage: Eukaryota > Metazoa > Chordata > Aves > Passeriformes > Furnariidae > Margarornis > Margarornis squamiger. Next base: position 155,544 of record JAWWTY010000002.1, read on the forward strand.
CAAAGAACTCTCTAAAAGCAGTCACCCTGCCTTCATGGGTGGAATTCCAGGCAGAGCAACCAAGCCAAGGGGCCAGAACAAGCCCAGCCAGAGAAAGTTGAGAGGAAAGAAGGTGAACCCCAGAGACAAAGAACTATTGTTTCCTGCCCCCATGAAGCCATCTGTCAACAACTACTGCCTACGAAAATCAGGTTTTCTCCAACTAACTCATGGATATTCATAACTCATGTATTTCAGGACTATCCAAGGCGACTGTCCTAAATGACACTTGCACAAAGGAGTTACTCACCACAACCAAGCCCTTTAGACCCAAAAGGACACTCACTCTCTGCCCATCTATCTGGGCTTTATTAGCTGAAATTAGTATGAGTCACCCTGTCATGCCTCCACTGTACAATGCAAGTAGGTAACATGAACACAATTTTGGCAAAGGCTTAACCTATTTATATCAGTGAAACAGATCAGTATTATAGAAATGAGCATTAGCTACAATAAACCAGCTTTTAAGACACAAAATATAGAAAGCCATTCTCATCCTTGATAATGATTAAATTACTTTTATTCCCATTTAAAATATACAACTTTGAAAAATTATGCAACATACATTCAAATGAATTGCATTCTTAAGTGTCCTGATAGACAGGCATCCTATTGCTGGCCAGTATAATACAATAATCCATCAACACTGTTTATTTATGGCCACAGGGGAAAAATCTGCATAAATAAATATTTCTATCTGATATTGCAGCTTTTCCTTAAACACTTACATTTAGAAGTCATATTTCAGTAAGCCTCTTTCTCCCAAGTACTGCTTCTTGTTCCTACAGGAGAAAACGAATTCCACAAAGATCCCAAGAAGGGCAGGAAAAGTCTAAAGTCAGCTAATTTAGAAATAGCATTCAAGACACAGGAGTCAATTCAGCAGTGCCAGAAATAACCATTAAAGCTAACGTTCCCACCCAAAAGCAGTTCAGGGAAGCTCGCTAAGAACACCTCAACTCTTAATGGCCTTTAAGTAGTAATTTAAAAGCTTTAGAAAAATCGATACAAAGGGTATCATCAGTTCAGCAATATTGTTGCAGACACTACTGGTAATATGGCAAGGAGGCACAGCCTACAGCCCCCTGGAAAAGCACCACTACTGAGAAATCTTTATGGCAGGGACTCAGTCCTTCGGAAAAGGACACACTGACTCGATGCCCGCAGGGTTCAGCACCGCTCTGCCCTCAGGCAACTCAGCCCTGCACAACCTCCTGTTATTTACAGGACTCCAAAGGTACGACAGGAATTTCTTGGACTGTAATGCCCCTGCTCTGCAAAGCCTGGAGTCTTCTCTAGTCTACAGAAGACAGCGGGGAAAGAATGAGATTGGAAGAGCAGTGAGTGGTGTAGAGCAGGTATCACATCAGTTCATGGGTGGGCAGGAAATAAGAATAGGAAGGGAGAAAAAAGTTGGCTGCTGAATTGTGCACTGCATCAAGTGTAGCCAAAAAAACTGTAATTGCAGGTAGTCCAGATTTAACTGAAGCCAACATCATCACTTCTGTATCAACACTGCAGAGAAAAACATTTACCACGCTATTAGAAAATCCAGTTCTTACCAGTTTGGTAAGATATCCTAACTTAGCCGAGAAAAATCAACACAGGTATTTTAAAGTCGATAGTTTTTATTTACAGATTTATTGGCAAAAGGTGGTGAGAAAGTTTAAAATATTTTAAACAGAGGGCACCGTATTGTATGATGTATCAGTTGACAATCTTCAGTATCCAGCTGATCAAGTAAAGCTAATCACCACTTAAAGAAGCATAATCTGCATCAGCTCCATTAGAGTATCCTGCCTAAACCCACTTCAGGCAGTTTCTAAATCAACACAATCACTAATAAAAATGCAGTTTTTGTGAAGAATGTATAGTTTGATTTTTATACTGTACCTGGTGTCAAATTGCCCACTTGCTTACTGGCAAAGCAGTTACACTTCCTACTTTTAGCTGAAAGTTATAATCTCACTGTCTGCAAATTCAGCTCTCGGGTAATTCTGACCTACTCTGAAAGTTTTACTGTGAGCACAGTCAAGATTGGAATAGATGAGATTGAAGGAAAACATTCCTGGTATACCACGTGCCCATCATATTCAGCTGCATAACCATAAACATCCTGTTTAAGAATTCTATTCAAAAAGGAGAAAAAAATGTAGTCAGTTTTCACTTTGTCACATAAATTTAATTCCTCACTTGAGCTCTTTAGTTCATTCTTCTAAATCAAGAGTGTTTAGTTCTTCTTCTAATTCATCCAAGTCCTCTCCAGTAAACAGATTTTCATCAACTGGAACTGCATCAATTACTCCATTTTCCAATTCCCCATCTCCATCATTATCTTCCTCTAAATCATTTTGTTCGCTGCTGTTTATGTCCCCACCAGAAGCTTCACTTAATTTATTATCTGAAAATAAACATAATTTTTAGGCATTTCATTGTCACAAGCTTCTTAATCACCAATTGAATTCACAATTTTACTAAACACGCTTTCAAGTTTTGAGACTTTGTAGAAGTTACTTTATTTGAAATTCATTTAGACTTATATTGCATGTGCCTTATTAATATGCAGGTCTGGATAATCAATTATGAAAACAGGTTTTAAAAAAACCCAAAACTCCAACTCCCACCTCCACTCCTATTTTCATAAATGCATCACACAATGAGTGGCTCCTACTCAATGTCTGCTCTTGAAAGACTCTGGCTCTTAAAGACTGGGCCACGCATTCCACAAGTGCACCAAGATCAGGACTTTGCTCTAAGAAATTACAAGCTAGATAGAAAAAAAAAAACCCAAATAAAAGCTTGGATCTTTCTTACATTGTTCTTTCTATGATTTACAAAAATCTGGGGGAAAAAAAAGTAAACTTGGAACGAACCCCTTAGAGATGTACTTGAAGTGGCCATAAACACTATCTTTTATTTAAATTTGAATTTAAGAAAGTAAGGACATAGCATTTACTACAAACTCTTGCTTTATTACCCACACATACCACTAACAGAAACGGATTACTGGTCCTATTGGTTTAAAAAGGGTGGGTGAGTAAAATTGCTGTCTACCTTTTGGGAAGCTCTTAACAATACAATCCTCTGTTCGTGATGCCTAAATGAAGAACTTACCATCTTTTTCTACTGAAGTGTAGGTGCTGAATCGCTCAGGACTAGCCACTGTAATACCAGTCTCCTCCACTGCCTTTGGGACATACAGGTTCAAATCCACATCATTTACGCACACAGGGTCTTCCAGCTGAAAAATAAACCAGCGTGCTTTGCATGAACTACTTTTCCACAAAAGTCCTCACTTCTGCGTAATTTGTACAGCCTTCTTCGCCTTCAGCACAAAGATTCTGATAAAATCTACTCTGCCGAGTATTAAGAAACAAGTTTATTAATTGCACTTTAAGAGTGCTCAAATGAAAAGTTTTCAAACTTCAACACAAGTGAAATATTACTAGGTTTAATCCTGTTCTTTACCTCATCATCATCTCCTGCTCCTTGAACATAATGAGTGTCATCTGCTTCTTCATCATCTGCATCAACCAGCTCTGGCCGGAACTCAAACACTTCACGTCCGCTAATCTATTCATGCAAAAAGAAACCTTCAGTTATTACTTCAAGGAATTTGTACTGCTTAAAACCCCCCTCGCAAAAAAACGAACCACGAAAAAGCAAGGAAAAGGACACTGAAAAAAGCAAAGAAATTCCAGGCCAGCTACCATATTAGAAAACTTTATTTACTCCCTCTTCTTGCATTAAAGAATGGATTGTAGAACTTACCACCAATGCTTTGCCAGCTTTAAAATCTGCTTTCCTCCTCTCCATATCTTGCTCGGCCTTATCAATTTTTTCTTGTCTTTTTCTTCTCTTCCATGCAATAAAACACTCTAGAGTAATTTTGGTAACATTTGGTCCCAAGGCAGCACGCTGTCAAGGAAAGAGACTGATTAATGCTAGAAACTCTTTCCAAAGGCTGTAACAAATTAAAATTTAATTACTCTTCCAGAAACTAACAGAAAACATTTCTTTCCAACTCCTTGACTCTCAGCACTGTCAAACCTGCATCATCATCTTCCTATTTGACTCAACAGGCAATTTTCCCGTTGGTGAGATGAGTTGATATGAAAGTTAACAGGGAAGTGAAGGAGGAAAGCAACTACAATAACAGCTCAGTTCTTGTCACAACGACACTGCCAAGCAATGGAGACAGAAATAAGCAGAGCAGCAACACCTTCAGAAGGCCTTGTTCTCTTGGTGTTGCTTCCTCATTAGTTATGGGAGAACTAAAGAGACTCAGTGAGCTGGGGAGGAGAAAGGCCACAGAAGCCTTTGTTGTAACAGGTAAATAAGAAATAGCAATAAGACATAGGAGACTTCTAAAAAGCGTAAGCAACAGCTGCACTAAGTGTGCAGCTCTAGTTAGTTCTATTCACTAAGTAATAGTTTGTAAACAAAAACATGAATCAGTACTACACATCTTCACCCTGGCTCATACAGCTGTGAAAACATCTTACAGTTTTTAATTAGAAATTAACAAGTTCTTTACATCTAAGTCTTCAGAGTAACAAAAACAACTACCACCAAAAGGTACCTGTCTGACAACTTTACCTCTTTTTCTATTAGGTCTTCTAAAGAAATTTCATCTTGTTTTTCTTCCTTCTTTTTGTCTTTTTTTAATACAAAACCTGGTGGGAGAGCATGGCGATACATACAGTTGTCTCCTCCGCCTGGACAGACCCAAAACCATCCATATTTGTTGTTTTCAATAGCATCAAGGAAATATTTGCAGACCTGCATAAAACAATGGTTGTTAGCACCATGTTCTCTTTTCATCCCCAGCATTTTACACCACATGTCAGTTCAGTAATTTAAAGTCAGTTGTGCTCAAAACAGAGGGAACGTTCGAAATGCATTGCTATTAAAAAAGTAAACAAAGAAGTGCAACTGATTATCTAAAACGCATGTAGTCAACAGCTTCCCCCCCACTATAATCCCAATTTATGAAGCCAGGATGACTTAGAAGACTGGCAACTGTGCACTACTGTAAACTCAGCAGCATGTCTCTTCCTGATACCAACATACTTTTAAGCAAAATAGGCATCTGCCTCAGACATGAAACCTTCCAGCTCATGATCCTGAGGTAAAGATGCCATCTGGGACTTCTAACAAACAATTCATAGTTCACACTTTTTTTGCAAATTTAGGCAGTATCAATAGACTGTTTAATGACTTGGTATTGAAAACGAGGTGAAATAGTTCCAAAGAACGAGAAGGGGATTAACACATTATGCTATTTAGTGCAAAACTCTAAAGAATATTGTTGAACTTAGAGCCCAGGAATTACAAATTACTTTCAATTAGTAAGTTCCAAAATAAAGGAGAAAATTTTAAAAGTTCTATTGCTTCTGTATCACCCAGTACAGAAATAAACCAATATAAATTGCCAGTCACTGCAATGAGATGATAGATTTACTCAATCACAGGATGTGTATCTTCCAGCCATACAGGTTGCATTAGATTATTACTGAGTCCTCTGGCATTTCTATTTTGAAAGTTTTGAAAGCTCTTCACCTACCATCCATTTTTAACTTACATGAGAACACACCATACAGTGACTGAAAAGAGTTTTGG